>JAUZST010007281.1:0-14282 GCA_034779995.1 Parotocinclus haroldoi | reverse complement strand
TGGCCTTTTAGATCATGTATTACTGTAAAGCTACTTTGAGACGATGCTACGTTGTAAAAAGCGCTATAGAAATAAAACTGAATTGAAGATAGGTTTGGAAAAAAGGCTATTTTTCAGCATGATACTGCATCTATCCACAGGACGTGCTTATCAGTTCAGTGACATTTGTAACCAACAATCTGGATTTCCATCACATAGTGGAAATTAAAAATGATATCCTGCAGCCAGCTTGATGTAGTAGATTACTTTACTTTTCCATCATGAGCCATGAAAGCCAGGCCGAATGAAACTTTTATTTTTTATTATTTGCTAATGTTGACATGAAGTGGATGAAATGTACCCTTAATCAACATAAACTCAGCTGAACTGGTACGTTTCACAAAGCCAAAACGTTCCGTTTTGATGTTCAGTTCATTTATTCCTCGCCGGTACCGCTTTCAAACTTTGTCTAAAACAACATCTGCAGCTGCCAGGACAATAAAAAACCCCTACAAATGTTACATAGAGCAAAAAATATTTGTTAAATAGTGTCCTTCTGATAACCTCACCAGCGCAGCGCTGGCTGACGTCGACTGTAATTCGCTGTGCTCTCTTATTTCACCGTGTGCAACTTAATAAGGACATATTTTCGTCCTTTTGAAAACATCCTCGTCCCATGGCACAGAGCAGAAGAACGACTTGCCTTACCTCTGGCTTTGTCTGTCACCAAAGAGGCAGTGTCACGTGTGGTATAATAACTCGGTGTGCATGATGTACGGAGACATCAGCTAGGAAAAAGTGCGTTATTCATTCCGCACGTGACCTCCGAAATTCGCAGATCTCCAACGGGGTGAATTTTGCGAAGAAGTGACCTTGACCAATACAAATCACGCTCTCGCGGAGGGAGATGAACCAAAACCTCATCGCCATTCTCACCGTTCTTTACATCCTAATCCTGCAGGGTAAGTTTACGCACCTCCTCGCACAAAGCCGTTGGTCGCTATCGCGGAGGTGGAGCAGCCAGTGATGGAGGTCACAACGGTTGCCATGGCGATGATTAGGCAGGAGTATGCTGTGGAAATAAAAAATATACATGCATTTTGGTTTTTTTTTTTTTCATTTTCCTGTTCACGAGTGGATTTTCTGTTAAATGGTTCACCGAATTCACAAAAAGGGTCAAGTTTTACAGGTGTGCTTTGTAAGAACTGCAGCCTGTGTGATGCCATTTTTTATTATTTATTGTAAGGTAGAGACGCAGCAACTGTCTTGGCTGATTCCGATTTCCATTTTCATAACATACGACGGTCCAGATATGAACTGCAAAACACAGAAACGTGTTTCTTCACGTTTTCTTCCAAATGGACACTCGTTCATTGCTAAAGAAAGTTAGCAGTGCTGCCAGCTTATGCCTTGCTGTGTGTTCATCCAAAAACAGCTGAATATGAATAGCTTCCACATCGGAGACGTGCCCGAAATAGATCACTACTCCCTCGTCGGTACGGGTGCAATACTCCGATACAATACTCCTCGGGATGCATATAAAAATACAAAAACATACGAAATACACAGGTTACGGTGTAGAAGCCGAGCGGTCTTCATACGCACAGCGCAAAATGGGTCGAAACGCCGAACTGCAACAGTTACAGGATCGGAGATTCTTTCTTCCTTCAAAACAAATCAATATCTTGAGCCGAAAACTGATCTTGTCTATCAGGAGAATAAATTACTATTAAGATATTGTTTTAGCGATTTTCCCCTCATTAGAGCTGCACTATTTAGGGAGGCCATTTTGTTGACCAAGCTGCATTGAAAACGAGCGAAACTGAACCGAAGCTTTCCTTTAATCAGCCAGCACTCGCAAACAAAACCGCAAGTGGCTGAGCTGTGTTTAAAGCCACGGACGCTGGTCAGCTCAGATGAAGTTCGCGTCTGGCTGCATTTGTGCCAATTTGTGCAAATGTGACGAGCGCACAATGGGCTTACTCCGTTTATCTGGCTGATCTTGCCACAACACACACACACACACAACACACACACACCATGGCTGCATGCCAGTGCTGCCCTAAGTAATTAACTATTCGAACCGCGACACTTTTCTGATCCGTTTATGCTTCTCAATCCCGGCAGTTGACGACATTCCATATTTTTTTCCCTGTGCTTGGTCAATAAAAGTAACATTCCCCGACTTCCACAATGTTTCCTCTTCATTTCTTTGAGTGTTCCTGAAAGCCAACAAGTAGCACTTTGGAATGACCTTATTATTGCATCATGTATTCGATCCGAGTCTGTTCTACAGAATGAAATGTCTGAATGATGCTCATCCAAGCCTGGCGATTCCATCCTTTTTGCCAGGGGTTGTATAACCTACAGATTCCTACATAATACGGTCCCTTAATTTCACAGACTTCTGCAGCCTCTTCCGAGCTGCTGTGCAAGTACCTGTAATGGCGCTGGAAATGGGTTTGCACTTGACATTTAGCTGCAGGTGCCACTTTGCAGCGACATTTAGCGTGCGAATGCTGGATGGTGGTGGGGTTATGGAAGGCCGGGGAGGTTGGGTGAATTAAAGAGCTAATTCACACGAGCGGCGCAAAGAAAGCAAAACCTACCAACTCCAGCCTGGCCCACGATCCATGTCATGCGGATGAAGAGCATCACACCCCAAATGTTCAACATGCAGCGGACCTGCACAGAGGAAGGATGGCAGTTAGGCTTAATGCGCACCGGACGAAAACGACCGAGCGAAGACCTTTCAAATGCTGCGAAAGCGAGGGTAAGGGCCATGCACGTACACTATGGAGCACACGATCCCGTCCGACATTTGTCTAGCTGTGGCGTGAACTCCCACCGTGATTTTTATAACCCAACGCAGTGCAGGACAGAATGACGTCACACAGCGCCGGTGTTAGCACGTGATCAGAAACATCACATCCGTCGTGATAAATGACATGAACCATCGGTGATGTGAGAACTACTTTCAAAGCGCTTTTTTTCCTTGTGCTGAACAGGTGTCTGGTATTTGTTAGTATTAAAGAGAGTGAGTAGGTGGAAATGGAGAGGACAATGTTATGAACAAAAGGAAGCACGGCCTGAACATGTCAAAATACAAAAAGTGACAAAACCCAGAGATTACTCTGAACAGTACCCGTTCCAGCTCCGGAGCCTTAACGCCAAAAAAAATGTTTAAAAAAAATAATAAAAAATACCCACAGGCTGTATTCCGCACTCTAATATACCGGCTAAGGGTTTTAAGGAGTTGTCTCCATGGGCGTAAAACATGAGGAACGCTTAAAGCAAACTTCAGAGAGCTGCCGTTTGATGTTTTTCAGCTTTACCGCTCAATTTCGTCTCTTCAAACTCTATTCTGCCACCATGTCTACTGTAGTGCAAAACCAAAACGTGGAAATCACAAAAGTGTCGGCCGAGACACTTGAAATCCCCCCCCCAAATCTTAAAATCTGTGCCTTCAAGCTTTGTTTGGATGGCACATTTCATCAGAAGGTCTTCAGAGAAAATATACGGACACACAGACGGACAGATAGTGAGATGGAAAGACGGGGTGAGAGCGTTTTCACATATAAAAATGCAGACAGATTCAGGTCAGGACAAGTTCCATAGTGTTCTTCGTGTAGGAAAACCTCGGAACTAGTCACATTCGGTTCTCAACGTATTATGACCACAAAATAGGTCATTTTTATCTTCAGCACCGTTCGAACAAGTGTAAATAAGTCACCGCGGGTCCTAAGGTGGTTAGTGATACCAGCCAACCAAAAGGAAAACGGAACAGAGCCACTGCGCAGTACGGTGCTCCTCCGTGGGACGTGCATTCGGGCAGCATACAGTTGAACAGCAGTGCCCCGAGTTCACAAATGGACTAAGCAGTTTCGCTTAATTTAATGCTCCGTACTAACATGAGCTCACTCGGATATTTTCCAGGCTTTGTACTAAGGGGCTAGCAGAATAAAACCCAGGCAACGGCAGAGTTGTATTGCACATTTGCGTAGAAAATGTCTCGGTTAGTGTACATGTGTGAAAGAATAGAGAGAGACAGACAGACAGACAGAGCAAGCATCGATGCCTTCACACAGAGATCAAGGACTTTTAGCAAAGCATGTGGATGAAACAGATTGACAGAATCACAAGTACACACCAGGCCACACTATTATAGCCTTCAAAGCCTTCTCGGCCTTTGTTAGTCCATTATTTACTAGCTAAATTCTGAAGCTAGACAGATACAGAGGTACTCACCAGCACACCTTTGACCCATCCAAACTTCACAACCCCTTTGGGCTCGGATGCTTCTTTGGCTGCAGCCTCCTCAGCAGGGGTCAGCTCCTCACCGTTGGCAAAGCCATCCTCAAACGGCTCCTACAATGACATTTAGGCACCCGTTACCAATACGATAGGACCTAGAACGCGAGCCCCTGCGGCTGCAGGAAAACGGTCGTTCCCGAGGAATTGTGCACAAACCTCACACTGGACAGAAAGAGCAACCTATTTCAACATCCTACCTCGAAACCTCTATGGAGAGCAAACAGGGCAGCATTTCATATAGTTACTCCAAATCAACGTCGACTCAAAAAGGCATAAACACCATGACAGAAGGGTTTGAATTAGAGGCGGCCTTTGTAACGGCATCGAGGCATTTCAAAGGGGAAATTTTCCCTTTATGCTAAGCCGTTTCCAAAAGTTCTGTTCTAGGAATAAAACGTTTTTTAAAGTGGAGACGCACAACTGCCCAAACGCTAAAAGTAAATCAGAGTCTGTAGTAATGAGGAATAATACCCAAATGACGTAAGATATTCCATACTGCATTATGAAATAAGCCTTATATTAATTACGTTGCCCCACTCTAGTTTAATAGAAGTGCTGTAATGCTTCAGGGTGCACTTGATACCTTCCTGTGCTTGTTTTGGGAGTTCTGGCCAATGTAAATATTAAACTCCTTGCTTTTTTCAAAAAGAAATTCGCCTACTTGTGCACATCCGCCGTCATAAAGACGTAAAGACCCCTAATACACTATGCGGAAGTTCTTCGGCAGGACCTCCTACACACGGCCGAAAGCTGTGATGTGCTTTAAAACTTTACAGCGCGAGTTAAACGGTCCCCTAACCAGAGGACTCTTGTCCTCGTCCTCTAGTTCTCTGAATAACAGCTTCCAAAATCATCTCATTCTGGCCCAGCTTCCTGCATAAGTCATTCTTTAACCGTTGCTACTTCCCTCGCTTCTTTGCCAAAGTCACTATGACACACACATAGGCAGGGTTATGCGTCCTTGTATCTGCGAAAGGTCAAACACAGGAAGACTCCCTCCTGTGCAGGGACAATGCTTTGACGTAGACATGGCGGGCTAGGTTCCCTCTGGGACCACCATGATGTGAATGTAAACGAAGAGAGTGATGGGCCATCATCAAACCGTCTCTCCTAGCAACTCCACAAAAGAGGTTATATAAAGCCCAGGACAAGCTTTGGACAAGGTGAACTAAACTGCTCACAAATCTGGAGGGAATCAAATATCCTATGATGACATATCCCCTCATTTTCGTGAGCAATGTAGCATCTTGACCCTGCACAGGGAACTGGGGACTCCAGACAAATTAGGAAATAGAAATAAAAAAGTGGCATTTCGGAAGGTTAAATTAGTCAAACGTTAACATAATTGATTTTTAAATATTATTATTATTATTATTATTAACAAAACAAAACACACTTGTATTTATATTGTATCCATTTTGATTTTTTTTACTGAATAACTACTGCATTTATTTTAATTACATTTTATTATTCATTGACATACTATTACAGTATCCATTTCTATTTTTTATTTAAAAAATGGATTCTATTTAAAAGTATTCCGTGCTACTTAAATACAGCTGTGAAGTTACACAGTAAATGCACAGTAAAATGCTTAAATTATAACAGTATAAACATGATATACAACTGGAATAAACCATTGCATCTCTTCCTGTCCGGGTCAAAGGGTTCATATCTGGCAACCCCAATGAAACACGCCTGACCGGTTTCTGTAAAACTTATTTTCAAACTGGAAAAGGACTGCAAACTGCACCGATAGCAGTAAAATCTGTAGATTTTATTTATTCGTCGCCTGCAAACTGGTTTTCACGTTCCAGGCATAATATCTGAGCAGTAATGCCCAACGTTTTCACAAAACAGTATCAATAAATCTGTTAATAAATAATTCTAAGGTTAATAAGAGTTTAGTACAGGGATTAATGTCGGAGGATACGAATCACCACGTTATTATTTAATCTTTTGTTCACTGTAAGAGATGTGAAATTTGTCGGAATACTTTCGCCAAAAAAAAAGAGAAACGACCACAGGTCTTTCTGAAACGATTCGAAACTGCAAAAGCAATTGCCAACCAATACGGTTTATTCCATATTGAACAAAAGACAGACTTCCCCTTTGATTTTTGAATTTTAATAGCAGATCTCAGTGGGACTCCTGCAACAACAGGTCAACAGGTAGTCTAGCTCACTTTTCCAGAGCAGTCCTACTCCACTGATCTTCGGTTTTAAGCTTTCTCCAGAATGCACGTTTGAGCTCCTTCCAAAGAGAAGGATCTAGAGAAGGATCTAGCTAGAATCTCGTAGAAAGGCACTTCAGAACGGTCCATACCTTTTCCATATTCTTTTTTTTTTATCTTCCCATTTTACCATATTCCACATCCACACATCCCACGCGAGATGAACTTTAAACAGCCTTTACTCGTAGCTGCCAATTTTCACGTGTAATCGCACCAAAGCTTCCCACCTGGGAACACCTGCTTCCTCCGAGACAGACAATGCAAACAGAAGCACACAATTATTGGGCAGATCAACACCCTTGTATTAGGAAGCAACTGTAAAAGTACAATGCCATTGCATTACATGAGCTGGATAGTCATGATTAGTGTGAGATCACACCGAGTCAAAGAGCAGGTGCTTAGGGAAGTGGAACGAAGAAGAAAATGTTCACTTTAAATGGTAGGCGCCTAGGAGACTTCTCACACTTGTGGAGGCCAAACACTGGTATAACGAGATGCAAGATCTGCACTGCCAAAATATCGTACATAATTATGGCATTTAAAAATCCAGTTCCATTTTCTTTCCACTATATTGTGCACAGCTAACATAAACTGCTCACTCATCAAATTCTAATACACTCGAATTCACTCTAAAACCACCTCTTCCATCGCCGTTCGCCATTATCCATACACCATTTCTTTCTTACCCAAGTGTACGACCCAAACGTTATTTTGTACTATATTAGCGTTTCAACTGGGCTTTAAAACCAAAGTTAAGCACTTTATACATGTGAATGAGAAACTCTACTCTAAAAATTGCAGTTTTACACCTGAACGTGTCGGTAATAACATGGTACTTTGTGATACCGGTGCCGGATCCAGTCCGCGAAAGCAGGTTATGAACAGATCTGCGTGTTTTTGGGTGCACTGTGGTAACAAAGGCTATATGAATTATAAAACACGGCGTCTTCGGCGTTTGCCAAGCATGTGCTGGGAGCTCTGGGGTGCAGCATCACCTGAGCCATCTGTCAGCAGACCTCTGTACCTCTTTATGACGTCATCAACAGCTCCACCGAGCTCTGCTTACACTGGGGACACTGGCTTATTAAGAGGGAGGGAAGCGAGCAGAAAGAGCCGCTTTGTTCTGGATTTGGAGCTTGTCAACACCCCTATTACGGGAAAACTAGCGTACAGACTGCGAGCATGAGGACAAGCCATGGTTAGACCTGAAGGTGAAACAGGTAATCAGCCACACAGACGGGGGAAAAAAAATAAGCAGACTCTGGAGACTTTAGTCTGAGCGTTCCAGGAATTGCATCCTGATCACGCCTCTGACGTGGAGAGAAGCATTCTTGAATTCTATGGGTTGGGGAGGGGGGAAAAAAAAAAAAACGGGCAAAATGCTGGAAGTAATTACTCTTAAACGACCTAATCACTCTAAATACCGATAGCTGCAATTTGTGGTATGTAAACGTTGTGTTAATCCTAACAACAAAACGACCAACCAACAAAGGGGGTTTATTTTGTCTCACACTTGGTCTACGCTAAAGTATTATTCAAACCCCACTGGCTGAGGGAAGCGCAGTTGCAGCTGCAGTTGCAGTTTCAGCGGGCTAGCACGTCGTACTGCCATGTCAAATGTCAACATTTGTATAAAATCTATACAACACTTCGTAATAACGTGAAACGGCGACAACGTTTAGGGCTGTTGTTGACCGAGCGGTAAATCCTGGAGCGTTGTAAAATATCACAGAAGCGTCAAGCAGACTGCCGTGTGGTAAGAATACAAAACGTGCAACGGATAAATGTCCCCGTGTTGACCTTGTTCTCATGAATGCAAAGGTCTAGCCAAGCAGAGACTACTAACCTATCCTAACTCAGGAGATCAGAATCCAGGCTGCTGCCTGGTGTACGTTTAAAGCATCGTCTTATGATCCGTAGTAAAGAAGTAAAACCATGAAACCGATTCATTTATAGTCCTTTTTTTTTTTTTTAAAGTGTCCATAACTTAAAAACATACGGTTTTAATTCTCAAAAAGAATAAATTAAACCATTTTGTGGTTTCTCCTCATAAAGAACACTGCCTCCACAGATGCCTGTTCTCGCATGTTAAATATTTCCGATGTTTTACTGAGCCCAATACAGACCACAGGGTCTGCAATGACTTGATAAAAGACTAAACATGAAAGGCAAATCTTACTTTTCCACATGGGAGTGCTGGGTACATAACCGCTTTTGGTTTAACAGCTTTTGCCACCGGTACTTTTCTTTTCTACAGCACCGTGCAGAAGGATACAGTGCCACAAGAGGATCCGAAATATCATTGTTCCTCGGTTATTTTACAACAATGCAACCACAAAACAAAGGGAATGTGCATTTGAATAAAAAATAGTAATAGTAAGGTGACCCTTCTGAAGTCCAAAGAAGCTCGAGCAGCAAGCTCAGGAGGAGGAACGGGGTTAAAATGGCAAGATGTGCTAAAGCTCACAAAGACTGGAATGAAGATCAGTCCAGTCATGAACATCCCATCTAATGGTGGCGTTTTAGCAGACACTCGTATCTGGAGCAACTTACAATACGAGGCCTCGCTTAAGGACGCCGCAGTGGCAGCCTGGCAGAAGCGGGATTTGAACCCTGAACCTTCTGGTCCATAGTTCTGTACCTTAACTACTAGGCCATCAGAGTCACCTACAGTCCCCAGCGGGCTAAGACTTTTACGCTGCAACGTTAATTCATAAAACATGGGATTGGCAGCTCCTGTGTCTCAGAGGTAGGAGCCAACTGTTAGAAACGGCGGTTCCCGAAGACCTGGATTAGAACCCCAGCTGGATTTAGCAACGTGAAGGTGCGTATGGTGTGGTTACAGAACCCTGTGGTAGGCTCGTGCCCTTTCCAACGCACAATAGGTTCTGTAATAAGAGCTGGAGAAAAGCACAAAACGTCAACGTCAACGTCAATGGAGCAGAATTTGGTTTGAGTGGAAAATATCTGAAGGTGACCGTAGAAGCTCCCTCACAAAGAGCAACATAGATGATTGTTGTAAATATGAAGCCACACGTACTGCTGCTAACTTTTCCAATCTGGACTTTTCCTTTACAGCCCTAGAGTGCGTTACGGAAACGCTGAACTTTGAAGTGTTTACTGAAACGTATTGCTAGGCTAAACCTAACACGTACTGCGTTTTAGGAAACCTTTCAAAGTTTAATGTCTCTGTAACGGACTCTATGGTATTAAAACAAGGCTCAGTGCCCTAATGAATGTGGTTTTGTTTGACAGCTAGGCCCAGGCTTCGCCAGTTCTGCAGATGGAGATCACGCACATATAGCCAAAGCTGCATTTTATTTTGGGTACAGCCGAGAACGTTACTGAACGGAGCAGCATTACAGTCATTACACAGATTTGTACCCTTCCGTCTACCTCTATCTCTTAAGCAGCTTGGTTAGCATAGCACAAAAACAAACAAACAAAAGTTTTTTTTGACTGAAAAAATCTGCTACTCGCTATACTTTCAAATGTATTTTCTTAGTTAAAGTTTGAAAAACTGCAACACAATACAACATCGTGCTAATATTGTGAGCCGTGCTATAGGAGTTTTTGTAGGTTAAGGGCCTTGCTTAAGGACCTGGGGCAGCTTGGCAGAGGTGGGATTTGAACCCTGGACCATCAGGTCCACAGTCCATTACCTTAAGCGCAGCTAAGAACGTATAATAAGAAGAAATGCTATTATCATAATAGACAATAAGCTCTTCCAAGCATGTCGACAGTATCATCAGCGACTAAAATTACATTTTTGTATAACATAATTGAATGAAGTGGAGCACATTTCGAATAATTTTTTTTTTTTTCAAAATCACTTTAACAAGCATGGGCTAATCACCTGTAACTGAAAAGGACCTAGTAGCGTGCAATACCTCCACAATTTCTTTTAGACAGGGTTCTGGACAGCTACTCCTTCACACTATGGCCTTTGGCACACCCAATTTGTGCAATCACACATTTTCGTCCATCATTAGCATCTGCTTTGCGTCCCATTTTCCACACTCGCTGCACTGTACCACCTCTTCTTAATCTATGAAGGGGACGGTGGCAGCCTAGTGGTTAAAGTACCGGACTGTGGAGCAGAAGGTCCAGGGTTCAAATCCCACCTCTGCCACAGTCAGGTGCCTGAGCAAGGCCCTTATCCCACAATACGGCTAAATACCGTAAATGTAAACAAATGAATCATGCTGGACACCCCACAGATATTTATAGCCCAGCCATTCTCATTCCCAACACTATCTGCAGAAAGCTGAACTTAAACACACAAGGTGAGTGTGTGTTTTGTCTCGAGAACATATCTGAAGAGTAGTTTTTAAGAATGTGTAACGATGCCTCTCGTCTTCATTATGTGATCACACCTTTACCATAATCGCCCAGCCCTCCTGTGACACAACATTCGATAAATATGGAGATTTATGATTTACAAACAAACATTCGACGCACGTGATGCACGTCCTCAAACACCGGACCACGTTTTATTTTTTAAAAATGGAGCAAACATTCTTTACCTATCATACAGCTCAAGAAGTCGTTTGAAAGACTGACACACTTATGGCATAGCACATTCTAGCCTACACATCGCCTGAGGACTGAAATAGAAATGGTTCGCACCTCCATGCGGTAGCACTGGCTGGCAGTGCCAGGGAACATCACTGTCATCTGTGTAGCCAAGGATGCTCCTTTTTCCCTCCGCTGACATCTCTTTTAAAATCAAAAGTGCCATCACAGAGTTATGTTACACATTTCCCTTTGCCTTCTGCAGAACGCACTGTATTAAACGAGTACAAGTTCTCGCCCTGATTACGCACCCGATTCGGCACGTCACAACAAAAAGCTGTGGTCGACAAGTCGGTCAACACTTCAGCTATCATCAGAACAACTGCTTTATGCAAAAAAAAAAATGAAATAAATCAGGAAAACTTTCAAACCACAGTCATTCGCCAGCATTACCTCTCATCTGTACCTGAGCTGAAATAAGGACTCGCTACAACTGAAGAACGCACAAGAGCCTAGCTTGAAGCAGATGGGCTACAGCACCAGAAGAAGCTCCTGTCAGATAAAAACAGAAAATTCACACAGGCTTGCAGCATGGGAAAAAAAACTATTTTAAATCACAAGGCAGTCTAAATAAAGAGGGTCAGCACTTCGATATCTAAACGTCGCATCTTATTTAGGCTAACAGAGCAAGGGACTTTTAATTGGCATGACTCTTCGATCAGTAGTGTTGTCAGGAAGGGAAAAACAAAACAAACAGCATGCCACCTAGTACAAAACATCGTGCGATAGGGTGCAATGTTTATGCCAAGTACGGCGACGAAAACACTTTTCTTAACCAGCGCTGCGTCTTTGCTGACTTCCTGTCTCTGCTTAATCTCAAACACTGATGCAATTTGGAGACGCGCGTTACCCAAATGCGTGGTAATTCAGTCAACTAGCACGGCTCATCAACCCCAGGCCTGGTGCAACGAGGGGTGGAACTGCACCCAGGATTGAAACGACGCCGAAAAATATCCGTCAGAGACATTGTTCCAAACGGACCTCAGTTGGTGCATGGGGGCACTGGTGGAAGTTGGCGCTCTTCATTCTACGATGCAGAAAAGTTGCTCTGAACGAGGTCATTTGCTAACGAGTTAACACTCTCTCTGCTTCGTGTTCCGATCAAATTTGCATACCATTATTGCCAATAATCGGGCTCCTGTGTTGGAGCACTGACTGGACGCTGGACTGACCGGAAAACAACGAACGGGTCAGCATTTGTTATGAGGAACTGAGGTGCCTGTGCATCTCCGGTACAGAAATCCGAACCCCAAAAACGTCTGTGGATGATTCAGTGGGCCATAATCGCTAGCAATCTTTTTAATCGCCGTACAATTATGGATGGTAAGCAGCATGACGGAAGCCGAGAGATGCATGCGCCACCCAGTAGCAAAAAACGTTTTAGGACTCATTGTACCAAGACTGCATTATCATACTGAGCAACAAGAAATGAATCACAGTTAGAGTGAAATAATAATATGATCCTGTATATTCCTGTGGAACAAGAGCACTGCTCAGGAGCTTCACATTGGCATCATGGTGACTGTTCTTTGTGGCAAATCATAAATAACGCATTGGATCGCATCGGTCAAAATGACAAACCTTTGGGGATAAAATGTTATGTTTTCTGACCAGAACAGGGTATCGGTAAACCTCGATTCTAAACAGGACATCGGTGTCTCAAAAGTTCTCATTAGCCACTAACAGAAGTCACTCTGCGCTCTGGTAAACAACCTACTTTAAATACTCCACCCTGAAGAAAGCTAGGCATCACCCACCCCCAAACTCATAAAGGGGCCTTTGTGTAGAAAATGCTATTTGGATTCAGCACTGCACGAGCTTTCAGTGCTTCCTGAAGTGTGCTTTGTTCATAATAACCTGATACAGGAATAAGTCCTGGTCTTGAAGGTCAGATGCTTTGGACTTTAGCTCTCAATCATGGGACTTCACACGGTCAACAAATGACATGGCATAATTCAGCCCAAGCAAATCGACAAGCATGCTGGTGGGACCTTATCTGATGTACCCAAGTTCCACAAAGCTCCATCTGTGGGGGACATGGCCGCTGTTCGCCCAGGGGAACGCGCCTTCTTCCTGTGAATGTTTATTTATTTGTTAGCACGCGTCACTGAAAAGACTGCGTAATAAAAATAACTCAAGATCGTAACACATCTGTTTTTAGTGGATGGTGATGTTTTTAGTGCTGATGGCATATGGGATCGTTTTGGTCCGATTTTATATTATATATGATATTTTTAATATTATTATTTGATTAAAACTTCACTAAAAACAGTCGTATATAATACTGTATTTAAAAACAACAACAACAGAAAAAGTCAATATTCAATAATCATTAAGGTGTTTGTATTAGTCGAGGTTACAGTGACTGGCCAGGACAGGGACAGGTCTGTGACGCACTCGTCTTAATTAATACCGGTCAGGGTCTCACCGGAGCCTGTTTGGGAAACAAAGGATGCAAGGTGGGAAAATGCCCAAAGCAGGGCGCCAAGCAACCGCAGAGCAACACACTCGCGTATTTACTCACCAGCATCTCTGGGTAATTCAGAGTAGCCAGAAAACATTAAAATAACGGGAGTAACCAGAGGAAACGCAAACAAGCAAACTACACAAGACCCAACCCTTTCAGTTCAGGCGTTTATTCCCGTTACGTTTCCTCAGTCGGCACCACTGAGGAAAGTCGGCACCAGACAGTGCTGCCAGGTCCTTTTCTAAGAAACATTTACTGTTGGCTTGTCTCCACAGACTTGGCTGCTTACTTCACTCGCGGGATCTGGCATCCCTGAAACGAAATGCTGCACAAGGGTTCCATGATTTGTGCGAGTCGGAGAACAGCGGCGGAATTGCAGAAATGACCGATCATAACCGGTAACACTCCATACTCCAGCGTAAATAACTGGTCCTAGCTACTGCACTGGCCGAGTTACTGTCGCCCCTAAATTACTCCCTACATACAGACGAAAGTATAGCTTATGTCTAAATATGTCTAATTACATCGAGCACTGGAAACTACCTGGTAAATATTAAGCAGAGTGCAGAAGAGGGTCTGCAACAACAAGGCACAACTCTAAAGAGGTGAACAAGCCGGCTGTGGAGGAATAACTCCTGGGAAAAGCTTTCTCATATTTGGCCCCCCAGTTATGGAATAAACTTCCTACTTTAGTCAGAGATTCAGATTCTCTCC
>JAUZST010007280.1:0-14282 GCA_034779995.1 Parotocinclus haroldoi | reverse complement strand
CTCTCTCTCTCTCTCTCTCTCTCTCTCTCTCTCTCTCTCTCTCTCTCTCTCTCTCTCTCTCTCTCTCTCTCTCAGCGCCCTGCAGGTGGATGTCTCAGTGGATTTGAGGCCAGAGGACCCAGATATCCCTCTTCATCGGGACATTGTGCTTCTTCTCAAATGTGAGAAGTCTGTGAACTGGGTGATCGAGGTGCACAGCATCATTGGAAAGCTGCAGATAGTGGTAAATATTTGTGTTTCCCCAATAAGATTATCACACACTGCTGTGTTACTATGGCTACTGTTAAATAGTGCTGTGGGTCACATTAGCGGTTAAAAAGCTGTTCTCCCTTTTGTTTTTTAATAAAAGGGTGTCCTTTTATGTCAAATTTACCAATTGATCAGCTAAATCAAACATGGGGTTAATTTTCTATCTTAAATTAACAGCATCTCTTTTCCAATGTGCGCTCTTAACAACAAACCGAAACCAAATCCACCTTAAAGACCTTAAAGACCGTAGCATCTTAATGTCTCACAAACTTTAGTCTGTTTTCGCTGGTCTCAAACGTTTGTGATCGAGTCAAGGCACGTCGGGGGCTTTTAGCTTCTGTTCTAATGTAGCTAACAAGTATTAAAGTTGAGCAAAATCTTTACTCAATCGAGATAAAAAAGCTGGATTTCCAAAGAGATGAGAGCTTTCAAGGGGAAGCAAAAGGGAGCAAGAGATTTCCTTCTGGGCCTGTCCAAATCTGTGTCTATTCAGTCTGTCTCTCCGTGTCCTCAGAACAGACACTAGAGTACAAAAACGTTTTTTTTTTTTTCCTGTTTTGCACGTTACTGCTTTCGATAAGGTCAGTAACACAATTGTTTAAAATCGTTCTTTATATGGCATTGTTACACTAAATATTCTTATATTTATGTAATTGATCGGCTACAGCCCCAGTCCAAGTTTGAAAGTCTTGCTCCACAGTACCATAAAGTCTACAGACCTTTAATGCTGGAGCCCGAATGGGAAATTAGGCTAAACACATTTTCCATAATTTGTTCCTCTTAGAAAGTTTTGTTCATGTTAATGGATTCATATTTATGTAAAGACATGTGCATTGTTTGAGACTGTAAGACCAAGAGAGGCTCGAGCTTTACAGCAGTCTGGCTTCCAAACTCCCATGACCCTCACAAGGACATTCAGTGATAAAATGTGAAAAAGACTCTCGTGCCAACATTCTATATTGCTACACTGAACATTTATCTTATATTCTTATACCCATGTGTACCCATAATAAAACCTGGGGTGGTTATTGCTATGAAGTAAGGCATCGCGCTATAAAAAAAAATTATATCTCAACCCAACAACAAACATACAAAAAGCACAAGACCTGGAGCATTTAAATTCTTTAGTGACACCAACACGGGCTGAGAAAGACGCAGAGGGACAGACAGAATACGGACAGACGGACTGATTACGACAGGTCTAGAGAGACTTCTGCGAAATGTCTGTCCGACTTATCTTGAAATCTCTTGTCTCTAAGGAAATCTACTTCTTATCTGACTGGAGTCTGTAGTTTTTTAATCATGCTTGTCTGGCATCTGCTTGGCCTTCAGATTTATTAGGGGTATGATGCTTTGTTTGAAGGTCCTACAAAGTTTCGTGCTCAACCTTTGTGTTCAAACCGAGACGTGAACGGCTGTGTGAAATGGTGTCGGAATCAGTTAGGAGGCAGACTGTCCAAATGAATTAATGTAGTAAGCAAAAGCAAGACTGAACTGGCTCAGATTTTTGCTGGCGGATGCCTGCATACCATATGTAACAAACAATAAGTCAATGGAAAATCTATGGTCCAACTTAAAATCTTTTAAAACGTTTCTCCTTTATGTGAACCACATTATAATATGACTGGGTCCCTGGTAATGTCTCTGTATTTGTGCACTCACCAGTCATTCGACTCTGGGTCACCACTCTGGATGGTGAGTAAGGGAATAATTCAACTATAACTAAATAATTGTTAAAAAAAAATCCCAGGATTGAGCAGGTGAAGGCGAGCATATCTCAGGGCTGCATTAGGGGTCTGTGTTTCAGAGCCAGTGATTTCCTATGCAGGGACTTGGATCTGGGTTATCTCAGCGGTCAGATGGTGTATTAGACTGCAGTGTTAGCCGGGCGCCGACTTCACTTGATTTTAAATGGAAATTGTAATGATGCTTTTGAATAATCGGAAATAAATGAAACCGGTGACTAGGGGTAGCAGCAGCATCAGCAGCTTTAAGTATATGCATGGGGGTGTCATTGTGGTGGCTTAGTGGTTAAGGTACTGGACTATGGACCAGAAGGTCCAGGGTCCCACCTCTGCCAAGACCCTTAACCCACAATTGCTTAAATTGTAAGACTGTAAAAATTGTAAGTGGCTCTGGATAAGGGTGAATGTAGAAGACTGAAGATCTTTCTGTTCTCTCCCCTCCCTTGGACAGACCTCAGACAGTGTGAGGCTGAATGCTAGCACTGAGCGTCTGATGCAAGTATCCAAGTCAGTAAAGCAGAAGCTTCCAGCAGGAGCTCAGGCCCTGATCCAGTGGGCTGAGGAGAACGGCTACAGTCCTGTCACTTCCTACACCAACACTGCTTTCGCTAACATCTTCAAACTGAGCATTAAGGATTCTGGTACAACTCCCTGCTTAATATTCAAGCACAAAATTCCAGTCACTTCACCAGTAATAAGCTCTTTAGCGGAGTGTTCGAACCTGGTGCAGGAACATCACAGAATTATAGCGTTATCAGTGTGCCTCCGATGACTGTACACGGGTTTGTATGTATGTTTTGATTAGCCATAGCCTAGGCTTGAACTTAGCATATAGCTGTGATATTTGCCTAAGATCAATACTTACCCTTTAACCCCATGAAGACCAGGGAAAATATCTGTCCCATATGTTTAAATGGAAACTATTAAAACAACCTACAGCCCTGAAAGGATTAAAGTGAAGTTTTGTAGGGAAACAATGCATCCAGTGTTTTTCTTAACCCTTTCAGGACTGTAGGTTGTTTTAATAGCTTCTGGCGTCCATTTAAACGTATGGTAATCATGTCCCTTGGTCCTCAAAGGGTTAACTTAACACAACACAGTTGCCATTGCCAAAGGTAAATCTTTAGCCTGCAGAATTGAGTTTGATATGATTAGCCTTAGCCTATTGTTTAAACTATACTGCTAACAAAGATTAGATCATTTTTGTGAGCAGTGTATAATTAACCTTAGCTATAAACTTAAACCTAGCATTTAAGCATAATTATCCATAGCCTAATGCTTTGCTTTTTAACTAGAATTAACTTTAGCATAAAGCTTAAACCTTTCCTTGATCGGTGTTTTCACTGCTCACAAAAAGGGGAAATTGCATTATGGGACATAATGAAATCCCTCCCTTAATGAAATCTCCTAATTTTTGTGAGCAGTGTATGTTAAGTTGGAGATGTAACTTCCTCAGGACTTTGATTAGCCTTAGTTTAATGCTATACATTAAGGCCACTATATTTGGCCTTAATTTTGTCTTTAGCTTTAATAAATTAAGCTGAAGACTTTCACATTCATAATGTAAAAGGGTTAAATGTTAAAAGCACAGCGTTTGCTAGATTAATTATATAGTTGAATATGATTTTAGCCTTTGCCCATACGTTCCAATTAACTGGAATTAAAATTAGCCATAGATTTAAAACTGCCATTTCATTGTGATTTGCCTTGACCTAATGCTTAAAAGTTGCATTTTACTCTAATTAACTTTAGCTTAGCCTTAGTCTGTGACTTTGACCGATTCGGTCCATGTCCCATGCAGCGGTGGACCCTCTGGACAGCATGTTTCCCCCGGAGCTCTCCATCCTGCGTAACATTGATCCTCATGATTCCTCGCGTCCTGACCTTCCATTCCCCTTCCCCCGAGTGATGGATAAGAATCTACCTTTCCTCCCTCCCAATCTGGAAGAGCAGGCTTGGCCCCGTCAGGACCCAGAAGAACAGCGAGGGTCTCTGAGTGTGAGTCTCGGTGTGCGCTGCGAGGAGACCAGGATGGTGGTCAGCCTTGACAAGGACAGTCTGCAGGTAACCAAATTCACATGGATTTCACCGTTTTAGAATCAAAGAATAACAAAGGAACTGTACATATCTCCTTAATACCTCGGATTCTAAAATGTGATGTTACATAACCAAAATGTCTTCAAAAAAGACTCTGACATGGCTTTCAGACATCTAAAGTGAAATAGTATCTGCATAAATTTGAATCCAATAATCTGCTGTCAAGACTGGACCCTCTAAACAAAGCTTTGAGAAGACAGATTTTCATACTTTGTCTTGACCCAAGACTTGTTCTGACGTACACGGTGAAGAAGAAGTCTGATGGCTGTAGTAAAAGTGTTTGGTTGGATCCTTAAGAAGGATTCAGAATGCAGCAGGATAATAAAAAACCTATTTGAGCATTCATGGGTAACTTTGAGACCACGACCAGGATAGGGATGTGTTCTGCTACCACGATGGGGCATCCTGCCCTAATACTCCCACTAGGACAGGCCTCACTGCTACTCTCCACCAAACCTCGTCTCACGTCCAGAGTGATCTGTGGTTAAAGAGCAGTCAGTGGGATAGGACCCAAGGTGACTCAGGTAGAGCACTGGATCCAAATGCTTAGCCTCCCCGGTTCATGTCCCGAAGTGAAGTTGATTGCTGCTTTCTCTTGGGGACATGAGGGCCCCCCTCATAGTGACCAGAGGGTATGACCCCACTTCATTAGCAGTCAGTTTCGTATTTGCTCTCCTTGCTGATTCCATTTGTTGTCAGGGGGTCTAATCACCGTTAACTGGGTACCATGGTCTTGCATTTCCCTTACTCTTAGGTTTTGGAGTATCGATCATAAACTTAATCAAAGCTTAACCATTACAAAGGTGCCCCACTTTCAAAAATTATTGTTAGAACAGCACAACCTTTATAGGGATCTACAAGCTGCTGCCTTCGACACACTGTCCATGTCTGTAAAGATGTACTCACACTTAAAATAGCATTCTGTTCTGCCCGAGCTTTGCACCACACATCATCCATCTGCAATCGCACTGCTTTTCTGGACACGTGTAACATTTTGTTCGATTTTGAAATACCACATCTCCCACACTTCAAAACGTTATGCCGAAGAAGTACGGGATTTGTTATTTATTAGTCGTTTTATCATGCGTTGAACTTGCGGGGATCAGCCCACTGTGCTGGAATCAAAGCACCGCTTATCTCATCTTAACATACATGGAATGTAGAAGAAGCGGGCGGCTTGGCTCGCAACTCGGACATGACATGACTTCCATGTGTGCGGTTTTATAAAATGTCTAATTTGCTTCTTATTGGTTATAAATCAGTCCTTCTGGTATGTCTTTATAGGCAAGTGGGATCAGTAAAGCCAACATCACTCTTCAAGACCCACAATGCAAAGCAACATCCAACTCCACCCACTACATCCTGGAGACGCCGCTTACAGGCTGTCAGACCACCAGGCTCCCATTGAATCCCAATTCAGTGATCCTCTACTTCAATTCGGTATGTATATTAATTGTGCAGGTAATGTTGGTACTGCATAGATTCATGGAATCTAGTTATTTCCTTACCTGAGGTCAGTGTGGAGATTTGTATGTTCTCCACATTGCTATACTCCCATCTAATTTGTTCACTTCTGACATCGGAATGAGATTCTCTAAATGTGACATGTAATGTAAACCTGATCTGTGCTGGTCTGGTGGGGGGGATCCTGACCGTTAGAGACTAAAGGGGATAAACAAAGTGTATAGAGAAACAGCTGGGTTACATGGTAGAACTACAAAGTCCAGTGATCATTCAAATGTAAATGAAGAATGAGCAGAATGTAAACACAAATTTAAAATACCTAACTACTTTAGCACAGCACTAGTTTGTTTATTTCTCTTTGTTTAAGCATCGCACATACATCGAACACAGCCACTCCTAGGGACATTCTAGGAGTCCTGGATTATTGATCATACAGGTGTTTAGTGTTTGCGGGCTTTTCACATTTATACCCCTGAAATTGGCTTTGATCAGAGCGTAGTTCATTTAAGAGGTTGACATACTTTTCCACCCTGTACTGTAAGCAAATAATCACCATGTTTGGTAGAGAAGTAAAAACTGTGCGTTCTTAAAGATTTATGACTGGGATGGAGATCAGACAGCATTTTATTCATCCTTTTTTCCCCCCCCTCACCTGTAATGTTGTTGTAATGTTGTAATCGTAACGTTGGACAGAATTGTACATTTACGGTTGTTCCCCAAAAAGCTTACGCTCCAGACTAACTAACATTGATTTGGGATTTGCAGTGTCAGTGGGATCTGCTCTCTCACTGGCAGCTATGCATCTTAACATTCTAGCCCCATCTTTACAGCTGGGTGTCCTCACTGAGAAACGAGGGGGTGATTAAGATGAGAAGCTCGGTGAAGTCTGAGACAATGTAATCGCTGGCAAGAGCAGTACAAAGATTTCAGCAGGAGTGTTTCATGTGGATTAGGCAACTCTGTCAATCCTTTATGAAACCTGAATTGGTGAAGTTCATGCTGTTGTTACAAGTGTGATCGGTGGAGTTGTAAGATGAGCCACATGACGAGCCACATGATGTTGAAACGGTGATTTAGATCATCTCAATCTGCTGTGTACACACACACACACACACACACACACACACACACAAATACAAACACAAACTTTCATAGTGAGGATTTTCCATTGTTATAATGGTAACTGTAGCTAATTCATGATATACCTACCCCTAACCTCAGTTTGCAGAAGTCTCAGAAGTACATAAATGTCAGATCTTTCTACCCTTATGGAAATATTAGATCCTCACAATATACAAAAACATGCCTACACACACACACTTGTCTCACTTTCCTGTTGAGAACTTTCCACTGATATAATGAGTACTGTAGTTAATTAATGCTACACTTGCACCTACTCCTAACCTCAGCAATTTAAAAGCAAAAGTTTTAACTTTGGATTTTAAAAAAGTTTGCCAGTTTTCCTCATGGTTACCAGCAAGTAACTACTGACCCGGAACTGGTGTAATGAAACTCATTGACTTCCGATTGATCAGATCTGAAAAATTATTGCAAATGTATTTTTTGATTGACAGATCGTGATCAGCCAGTCAGAGGGCAGAGATGGCAGTGGATGGCCAGTAGATGATGAAGATCTTGAGTCTGGAGATGTGCTCTCTAGAAGGGAACCACGTCTCCATGAGAGGCACCGTACACCAACCGTACACCCATCGACCATCTTGGTACGACTTTAGTAGTGTGCATTTAAATGTGTTGTTCAGACTTAAACACATCTATCTCTCTCTCTCTCTCACACACACACACACACACACACACACACACACACACGTTTTTATTGGTAGTGATTAAAAACTGACTGACCCAAAGGATTGAGGGAAAATGCAAGTGTATTTAAACTTTGGACGATTTATCTTAAGAGATCCTGAATGAACCATTACCCAAAAAAAGAAACATTGTGTTAACTGCCAAATCTTTTTCAGAACATTTTTTTCTGTCCGCCTACATCCCATCCCATCTCATCAGTAGGCGAGTTAAAGCACCATGGTTTTTAATGGGTTGAATCATTAACAAATGAATACCCCCTGACTAGTACTGTCATTTCCCCCTCATGCTACTAAACTTCTGGTCCTTCAAAGCATGGACTCCACAAGACTTCTTATAGTCCCGGGATATCTGGAGTCTAGGCTGTGACTGAACTGCCAGTGGAGGACATGCAGACTCTTGCCTATACATGATAATCGACTTTATCAATAGCAAAGTTTTCAGTAATCAAAACAGCAATCCATAGAATGCCAATAGTTCTTTTCACATAAGACCTTTGAAATTAATTAATGAAATAAATGTTTTGTCTTGATGTAATTAAGGCCATAACGGAGTTTTGTCATAACTGAGTGGATTGGTTTGACGCAGAAAATATATATATATATTATAAAGTTTCTTCTTGTTTTGATTGTAAAAGCAAAGGTTCCTGTGTTGTATCCACTTATTCCTATCAGGGTTTTAGCTCTTCCAGACATAAATTGGTTAAAGCCAATAGTGCCCCCAAGATGGACACCGGTCCAGTCCCATAACCGCACCACCCAACTTTCATGTTGCAAGCGCCAGATCCTCAGGAAACTGGTTTTGACTAATTTGAGCCCTAATTGACATGTAGGACCCGAGTTATTGATCTAGACTCCAGTGTTGTGTGTTCAGAGATCATCTACTTCATGTAATAGGTTCTGTGTAAACGATCAAGAATGTTTGGGTGGGGCCTGGAGCACTGTAGCTATGAGACTTCATTTTCCAAATGCCCTTGGTGTTCGTAGAGACGTTTCTCGTTCTCTCTTTCACTTGTGTGTGCTTTCCCTTGTTGTATCTTCATTTCTAAACTGAATACGATTGCTATTTAGGGCTCATACCTGACCTCATGCTGTTTCTCTCTCTGTAGTTTAACTGCACATACCATAGGAACGAGGAAACTTTGGGTGATTTTCCCCGTTTGGGACGTGGCCGTGTACGTGAAGAGCCCATCGAGAACGTGACCTTCAGCATGGATCTGTACAACACCAATCTGTTCCGCTACCAGCAGATGCCCTCTTTCATCACCGTCACTGAGAACAAGCCAGTCTATGTAGAGGTACAACACACATGCGTAGTTTCAGGATAATAACCAACTCTCACAGCAAAATATCCAGCACCATAGACATTGTTTTTATTTGCCCCACCAGCTCGGACACCGGTGCAATTAAATAGGGACTTTAGCAGACTCATCAGATTGTGAAAATGAGCAGTGGAAGTTTTAATCACATCATATGACATAACCATGCAGTTACATCGGGGGCAGATATGTAAACGATTACACTTGTGGTCTGGTTAGACACTGGGTCTTGCCATAAGAGCATGTAAAAGTGATTTCCTCACTGTCTATAAAAAGGTTATCAGATCATACTTTTGGGTAGTGTACCTCTTGCCTCCTCTCTAGACCATTAAGACCTAGCTGTTGCGAGGTGTTGGGGGAGCAGTATTTTTTTTGAGTGCACATGGTGAAGTCTCGACCAGTAGAGTTGTTGTTGTTGTTGTTGTTGTTGTTGTTGTTGTTGTTGTTGTTTTTTTGCTTTTAATTCACCGGCAAGCATGAGCTACTCCCACAGTTTGATTGTCCACCATCCAGACACTGGACATACTGTATTTATTGACACATCTTGGTTCTGTTTGGGATCTGATGATGGTCAGGTTTTGGGTGTGGATGCTTTGTGTTGAGTGCTTTAATTCTGCCCTTACTGTCCCCTCTAGTAATGATATGAGGGACACTAACAACTCAACATGTGCAGAACATCATGTAGCCACATGTTGCCTCCCAGGGCAGGGCTTCTAACTGGCATTTTTTTAATGCTCGCCCACACACAGCAAGGGTTTTCCAGGAATGTCTCTGTCAGATTGCAACACTTCTGTGTTCTGCACAGCCACCAGATTTGTCACCAATCAAGCATTCATGGGGCTAGCAGGGATGCCGGTTTTGGCAAACTCAGTTTGGACAATTTACAGGCCAAGATGTGGGCAAATGTGTCATAGAGGCATGTCTGTAAGTCACTGATCTGGCACCGAGTGAGTATTTGAGGAAGAAGTAATTTTATGTTTCTTTTGCTAAAAACCCAGTGTCAAATCAGACCACACCTTTAATCAGTGACATTTTTGCTTATATAAAGTCTCTCTTCTTCTCTCTTTCTCTCACTTTGTCTGTCTAGATTTCAGCCACTAAAGCAGATCCTTTTTTGAGTTTTATGATCCAGAACTGCTTCGTGTCTCCGGACTCTAATCCCGAAAATCCGTCTGATTATGTCCTTATTGAGAACATCTGTCCTACCGACGAGACTGTCCTCTACTACCCGCAGAAGGTGGACATCCCTGTCCCTCATGCTCAGATGGACAGAAAACGCTTCAGCTTTAACTTCAGGTCAATGTTTAGCATGCCTTTGCTCTTCCTGCACTGTGAGATGTCCCTCTGCTCCAAAAGACCTGTCCCTCATCCAGAACTACTCCAGGTACCCACATCTCACTGTACTTATTCTGTTCTCATTTACTTTTTAAAGTCCCTTATACAGGAAAACCTAGACACCAAAGATTATCCAAATGTTGTACTTCACTTTCTGTACACCACATTATTATGGCCTGATAGTTAATGTAATGGACTGTAAACCAGAAGGTTCAAATGCCATCTGTACCAAGATCTCACAGAATGGTCATTGGATAAGGCCATTAACTCACAGTTACTTGGATTGTTGGACTGTATCAGCTCTGGGTCTCTCTGGATAAGAGCAAGCTATACACAGTACGATGGTAAGGGTGATGGGAGCTGGGAAATGTAGTGAGGGAAAGCAGTGGTTGTGACATAATAATCTTTGTTTATCACTTCCATTGCATTTAATAAATTGCACACGATATTCAATACTTTATAGAATAAGCTTTATGATAATCCACAAAATCAGCCACAACATCAGTTAGATCACTGATCAGCTTAGAATGTCCCTCTTGTATGTCCATACTCTTCTCATCACTGTTTCCTTTTTCTCATCTTTGTATTTTTATTTCCATTTTCCTTGAACCTTGAAGTTTCTTTTGTCTACTGTATTTCGTGTTTTACATCAATTGTCCTTCTCATGCTTTAAGTTTGTTCATGTTTTTTGTCATTTATTCGTATGCATTCCTTGGCTTCCACTTCACTTTATATCTGATTTTTCTTTTTTGTTTTTCTCAACTATTGTCCTTCCCTTTGACGTTGATCAATTTTCTTGTTCTTGCCTCATGTTGTTTCTTATGTCGTTTCCCCCTGTACATTTTTCTTCTTTTCTCTCCATCCTATAATCTCTTTACATTGTTTTATCTTATCTCGTTCACCACTGTTTTCTTGGTGTTTTTTTTCTTTCTCTTGCTAATTTTCTCTCACACTGTTCAATGTGAAATATTATGAAAGATGAATCCCATTACGGGCATTTCTACAAGGCTTCTCAGAGAGAACATGGAGCATGGGTGTAAATCAGCCTGTTAATGGTGACGACTCAAAAGCATTTACCATACATCCAGTACTTGAAAGAGCGTTAGGGCTGGTAAAGGGAGAGTAAACATTCTGCTCTGGTCACAAAAGCTCTTGACTGCTCCATTCAGAGTGGGTTTTTTTTTCCACTTCAGCCCCTTGGCACTGGTTGATCTGAGTTTGATGCCAGCGTTGACCATCATAGATCTCAGTGGCTTTCTCACTTTCAAGCTTAGTCCATGAAGTTGTCTTTAGTTTAGCATTTTAAGGGTGTCATGTCTTAACACATGCTGAATGTTTGTCTCATCCAGAATGTTTTCTGCAAATACATCTCTCATGCTCCCTCAGTTGTAATGTTTTGTGGTTTATGACACACTATGACTGATATTATAAGGGCAGCACATTTTTGGTATAATTCCACCCCTCTAAACCCCCGATTTCTTCTGGAGAGCAGGACGTTATGCACATATTGTATTCCATTTAGCCAAGAGTTTTAAGACCCCAAAACCATGAAAATTAAAATACCTCTTTTGCTTCTAAAGTAGACTAATACCCAGGCAAATTTGGAGCCTTGCCAAACCAGGGAAAGACACAATGTATATTTATTAGAATGGGCTGAAACAATCAAATCAGTATCAGTCCATTAATCATCCTCCTCCATACTTTAGAGTTGGCCGTATGCGTTCATGCACTTGATGTTCTCTTGGCATGACCCAAACATGGGATTTCTCACTCACAATGCTAGATGATGAATTATGTGTAACTGCAGAGAAGGTGTTTTGTTTCTCCAGAGTCCAGTGGTGGTGTATGGTGTGAGCAAATGAATATTTGTACTAGACTATTAACCAAGGGTGTATGTCCCAGCACTACCAAACTGCTACTGTTTGGCTCATTAAGTAAGGCCCTTAACTCTAGAATGAAGGAGGCGGTCAATAGCTTTGACCTAATAAAAACCACCTGTCTATCGATCTGTGGCTTTTGTTATGTTAGAACATTTTAGACATGTTTGAGATTAATATTACGAAGAACAAAACATGGTCTAAGCATATATTCCTCAACAGGCAATAAAAGCTGGTGTGACAGCATGCATTATGAATGGTGTCACATCTCCCAAAGTGGGCTGTTTTTACCTACTGGACTTTTAAAAAAGACCCTTCCTGAACCATTCCTGTAGACGGATCGACCTGGCATCAAAGCTGCAGATTTTAATAAAGAGACTGAATATAGGTGTATATATACTATAGGGAAAAAAAATTATGATCAGTATATACATATATTTGGAGAAGCATGTTCAGTAGGGTGGTCACCCAAGAGTGCCAAAACATATTTCTCATATATATATATATATACACACCCACACACCCACATACACACCCACACACACACCCACACACTGAGATGTTTTCACCATTATGGCTATAAAGATGCACTTTATTTTCACTTATTCCATATCTTTGTTTCATGCATTTAAATTTACTGTATTTTTTGGTTATCATGTTTTTAATCCTTTTGACCATTTTATCAATATGACTTCAAACTGCCTTCTGGAACCAATTATGTTTGAATTCGGAGGTTCCACTGTACATCCAGTGTAATTGCCCAAGACTGTTGTACAGTATTGTAGTTTCTTGTTTCCTTGTTGTGTACCAGGGTGTTAGACTGTGCGTGACTGTGCTGTTTATCCTGTATCAGGTCCACTGTTGTTAAAAAAAACTCATAGCATTTGCATCTACATCCATTCCCTTGACCATGCGTGATCTAAGTTCAGCCAAATACCTTTAGTTTTATCTGGAACAGATTCTTCTCTGCGTCTTCATTATTTTTAATCATGTTGAGTTACCTTTGTCTTCAAAGAGAGTAACTTTCCAGACTATTTGTCTGTTGTCTGTAATTATATACAAGATAACAAGTATTATTTATCAAACACATTGTCACTGGCTTACATAGAAAAAAAACCCCAAAAATTAACAGTCTGTACTGGGATTAGAGCATTGAACTGTTAAACAGAATCATGTGTGTATAAAGCCTTATGGTTTGTAAATCAAAGTCAATTTTTCCACTTTGCTCCAAAACAGAAAAACAAGGAATTCTCAGATGGCTTTCATCGTTTGCCCCGTATTTATGCCACGCATGCCCTTGATCCATTTTTAATCTCACGTCCTGAACCTCATAAATGGATTTGACGTCAAACCTAATTAAATTTCTGGTTTGTTTTAGGGCGTGTGGTATTTTTTAATATGGTGTGTAGAAAACATGGTGTTGTGGTGCCTTTGCGTTGCGGATTACACATTATAACGTCGACATTTCTCTCCGTGCAGTGTATGCGTCCGGACAAGGCCTGCACGTCCATCAGCGGTGACACAATCATTAAAATGATGATGAACAGAAAAACTTCTACCAAGCCACTGGTGGTCATCTCTGAAGATGACGATGGTGAAGGTAATGTTTGGAACGTATATGAAATTACATAACTGCACACTTCCACATCTTAAGAACCTAACACATCCATTTGGATTCATTTTTCATGATGCACATGAATGAATGAACTAATTAAGGAAAGAAGAAATAGATAAATGATGGATTAATTTAATGTTATTCAGGGTTGGTTGGGGCTGAGGACAAGGAACCCAAGAATCAAATCTGAGCCAGTCCTTCACAGGACACACACAGCTTTGTCTTGCTATACTTGTGAGGACGTTACCTTGACATGACAATGTAGGATTACAGCAGCATGCTGATGCTACACTCACAGCAACTCCCAACCTTAACCTAAATTAACCTAAAGCATTTATTAATGCTTGTTCAGTTTTTAAGTGAAATATGCTGGATTTGCATGCTGGTCTTCACAAATGAAAACTGCCAGGTTTTCCTAATATCATTTGGTCACGGACATTTGGTCTTCAAGTACAAGACAAGCGTAGGCGCTTTAATGTACACACTGTATGCCACTGAATGACAAATACTGCCATTCAAAAATATAACGTAATATTACATAACAAATGTAATGTAAATTAAAATGTAAATTACTTTGTACAGAAATGATTTTATGTAATACTTGTGTATATATTTGTGTACGTGTGTCCATATACATCATACTATATAAATTTAAATATATTATGCCATATTGTCATTTGATTAAAGTGTGAGTGTGTGTGAGTGTGTGTGAGTGTGTGTGAGTGTGTGTGAGTGTGTGTGAGTGTGTGTGAGTGTGTGTG
>JAUZST010007278.1:0-14283 GCA_034779995.1 Parotocinclus haroldoi | reverse complement strand
AAAGAAAATTATAGAACGTTCACACCCTTTCAGACCACTGTATTTATTGTACAAGTTAATTGTGTTTGTGAGGATGACTTTCTGCTACTTATTTCTTTGTACGTTTGTAAGTCTAACCTGTCCTATTGTGTGTAGTACTCCTTTGTTTGTCCCCCTTCTACCTGAATATTCCCTCTAACCTATAACTAAATATCCTGATTCACATTCGCAGGTCGAGTTTTAGATTCATTTTTCTCATCATCCGTTTTGTTTGTAATAATTTGTACCGATGCATTTTTGACCTAAAACAAACAAAAGCATCAGGTCCATCATACCATCCTCTAGATTGTTACGGCTTTCCACTCTTTCCACTATGCAGGATCGTAACAGTACATTACTATATGTCCTACAATTATTATGAATTTCCATAAATACAAAATTTGAGGCATTAGGGATGCTGTGTAGATATTTACTAGCTACAAATTTTACAGCATCCTTTGCAAACAAGCTTAATATAATGTTGTTTGCACAGTTTAAGTATACAAAACAAGTGTAAGTAAGTAACCTTAAGAGAAGTTTGGTTCAGTATCATGCTGATGTTTATTAGCAGCGGCACCGGTAACACGATGTTACGTTGTGTTCTCCTGCCCTCTGCTGGTGAGCTGCTTTAATACACCAGATAGAAGCTTTCACTCGGTGTGTGTGTCTGTGTGTGTCTGTGTGTGTGTTTACACTACTTAAACACACAAAGTTCGTAATACTAGCGCCTAAACATACGACCTTTCACCAACAAACAGAGACCACTTTTCACTTCACATGTAACTGAGAGTCATTTATATATAGCTGACATGCCGTGCCGTTTTAATGGATGAAATAAGTGTAGCTTATATCTGATTTATTGTAGCATTTGTGTGATGTGTGTTTAATAAACATCTGTGTTACCTGCAGCTGCTGCTGTATGAGAGAAACTGGCTGAACCGCTGGAAGACATCCATCCTGCACGAAGGAGAAGGAACCATCACCAACATCAAATGGAGGGCCAACCTAATCGCCTGGGCAAACAACGTGGTAGGAGCACACTTCAGTTTGTGTGGGGCAAGTCTGTAGGTCTCACCAGGAACGTAATGTACTGTGAGATTTCATGGTAAAACTGTAAGCTGATTGACAGTTTTCATGTGCACTTTGACCATAAAGCTCAAGTAAAGGAGACCAGAGACCCAGGCTTTTGAGAGGGGCTCAGACTGGGGTGGGGGCTATAACCAGGGAGCACACAAACACACAGACCTACTGGATACTGGGGATCATTCATTATCGTCTGCTTAATACACACGGGGCCGTGGGCCAGCAGGTGCCCACCTGGCAACTCTGGGCACAAGGGCAGGAACAATCCTAGACAGGGTGCCAATCCATCGTAGGGCACACACACACACACACAATAAGGGCCACTTTAGACATACCAATTAACCTAACACTCGTGTTTGGACTGTGGGAGAAAACCGGAGTAGCCGGAGTAAACCCATGTCCTGGGGCTGAATCCGGGACCTTCTTGCCATCCTACTGAGGATCAACAACTTGGAAATGAAACTCAAAACCTCACCTTGTCAGACGGAGTGCTGAAATAACCTGAATTGTATTTCACATCTGGCGGCGTTGTTGTTGTAGTTGCATTTTGAAGTTGTGTTCAGTCTGCTGGGCGTTTTTGCTTTCTTTTCCATTCTGAAGCTCGGTTTGAACTTCAGCAGGTCGTCTTGAGCTCACCATACCTAAACGCACCAAGTTGCTGACAATGATTGATACTGGTTTTAACAATAATTGTACCTAATAAAGTGGCCTCCCAGTGTATGCTGGAGGCTTAGCAACACTCTCTAGAGGCAGTGAAAGGCAATGGCAGGTCCTATTGATTCGAATCCTTTCACTCCCCATTGATTGCATATTGACAGATCCGTCCTCCAGTAAGCTGATAGAAATCCAGTAATGAATGTATGAACATGTGTATCATCTCAAACCTAGTTAAGCAAGACTGTGCTTCTGTGACTGGTCAGGGCGTGAAGATCTACGACATCACCAGTAAGCAGCGCATCACCAACGTCTTACGGGACGACAACAGTCTGAGACCTGATATGTACCCGTGCAGCCTCTGCTGGAAAGATAACACGACTCTCATCATTGGCTGGGGAAAATCTGTCAAGGTAGGTGCTCATGTAGATCTAAACTCAATCCAGCTCATTAGCAGCACATCTTCAGTGGCCACAGAGGGTAATTCTGGCAGACGCTGTCAAAACTGACATGTAGCAGGAGTCTAGAGGCAACCATATGTGAGGAAAGCCCATCAGTTAAACCTATTTAGTTAATTAAGTCATCGAACACGAGATGGAGTGTGTTATCACAAACAGGACGGCTGGAACAAAATAAATCAAATAAGCCCTGAATTTAATACCGAAGACAATTTCAGGATGACGATACCATCGACCAAAAAGTAGGTCCATAGCAAAGGTGTTGTTGTTATGCAATCATACCCAGCCTTAGCACTAAATGAACTGGGCCAGTTTGACCTGAATCTACCTAGAAATGCCGAGGGCTGGTCATTTGAACGTTTTGACTGCCTACTTGTGGTCCCGTGCTGGATTTCCTTTAGCCGCTTAAAAGATCTCTAAATCTTCAGACAGGACACTGCTCTTATTGATACACAAAGCTCCCTAGATGGCGATTCCTGCCCTTAACACAGGGGTCACTGATCTTTTTTTGGAATCGAGAGCTACTTTAAGAGTACGGTGTAATGTCAAGGGCCACTTGTGTAGTACAAAGTTTTTGTATAACAAAGTTGCACTCTTGAACTTTAATAATAATAATCAATACTTGTACATAGTCTGCCTGATCAACATTAAAAACAATTTACCATGGTAGAAAACACAGATATATTTAAACATGCGACATCAAACGTCAACGTTAAAAAAGGACAGTTACTCCATACTCTGATATTTTTAGTTACCAAGTTTTTTTTATTAATGTACAAATGATCACTTGATTCATGTCGTCCTGAATTAAATCGTGGACTTTGTCACTGGTCTCTGAACTAAAGACTGCTGTTTGTGGGTCGGTAGTTTAGCGTGGAAGCTTTTGTGAGACGTACTGAAGTGCCTCGCCACATCGTGCCTCCTCTTCCCAATCGTGGTTAAAATTGTACGATTTCGGTTACGTTCTTTACCATGTACCACTTGTTCTGCCATCGTAGCTGGCCCCGCTAGCTTATCTTAGCAAAGTTTGAGATGGAGGTCTTGCATATTGACGTTTGACCCCAGACAAAATTTTATCATTCTATATTCAATATCATACGAATGCAAATGTTATGGAGTTAAAACAAACAACAATACGATTACATAACATTTTTAGACGGAACTAAATGCCCTGCGAGAGACTCACAGCGGGCAGCATGTTGGCCACCATTGTCTTAACGAATACATTGGTTATGAAACGCATACTTTCTCTTTCATCATTCAGCATAAAGTATTTATTTATATGTTTGTTTGGAACAAAACATGTCGCCAAAGGCATACAGTACTAACGCGCTCTAAATCAGACTAGGAAGTAACGTTAGTGCAAATAGACTAAGAAAAATCGCATTCATTGGGAATTAAACAATACAATACTTAGTAGACTTAGTATTACAGGCTGGAACTGAACTGTGTAATGGGATTTGGCAATGAGGAGAGATGGGATTGTTTTGTTTGTAAGCACTTTAGTCCCCCAGCCCCGGTCCGGGTGCCCCTCAGACGCAGTTGTGTCTGAGAAAGCCGGACAATTTATACCCGCACCCCTGGCTGTATAAGACATGAGAAATTTCAGATGGACATAAACATAACATCCACTACATGCTGGTAAAAAAAGAGGTCGGCCAGGCAACCTGCCCAGAGGGTCTCATGCTTTCTGAGCGAAGGGAATTTGCATGTAACAGGGAATCCCAAGAAACGGAGGAATTGGGCAGAATGAAGGAAAAGCAACAGTAAAAACTCAGATGGGTTTTTTTTTAACTTAGTGCTTCCATGTATTTATTTATTTTTTTTATTTTAGATGTGTGTCGTCAAGGAGCGTGACCCTTCAGAGATGAGGGATCTGCCCAGTCGCTATGTTGAGATCGGTAAGACATGCGTAGCTGGGTCACATACATCTTAAGTACCGTGACATCACAGTTGAATCTAATCTGTGTTATCTGGTATGTTCTCTTTTAGTGTCAGCGTTTGAGACGGAGTTTTATATCAGTGGTCTGGCTCCTTTAGCCGATCAACTCGTCACTCTTTATTACGTTAAAGAGAATTCTGAGCACATGGTACGGCCCAGCACTCTCACCCCCTCTCACTCTCAGAATCTAGCACTTTTTTATGAATTGATCTGAATTAAAACATGATGTGAATAGCTTTAAATCATAGACATGGTCCCTATTGTTTAGTGTGATGTTTTTTTCAGTAAAGTACAAGTATATTCACTCAAACGGTTAACAAGGTTCCACTTTGACAATCAAGAAAGCATGCTTCGGTGCACCACCTTGTTTCAACACACGTTTCTTTTGATTCTTCCAAAAGGAAGCATTTTGGAGTTCTAGAGTGCAGGGTAAGTGAGCGGTGTTTTAAGGCTCCAGCAGCACTGCTGTGCCTGCCCATAATCCAGAAAGTCAAGTCAAGTCAGACGTATTTTATATAGAGCTTTTAACAATGGAGCATAATGTCAAAGCAGTTTTACAGCATTGTGTTACCTTATATTATACTGAAAGGCCAATCCTGAATTGAGCAAACCTAGGGTATCAGTGGCAAGGAAAAACTCCCTGGAAGTTGTAATGAAGACCCATCCTCCTTGGGTGGCCTAGACACCCACCGGCACAACTCACACTAACACAACAAGACCACATCATTGTCCAGTTGGCCTGTGGTCCACTTGAGTGTGTGTGTGTGTGTGTGACAGGAGGAGGAGTTCCTATCGCGACCACGATTGGACATCATCCAGCCTTTGCCTGAGGCTTGTGAGGAGATCTCATCAGATGCTCTGACAGTCCGTAACTTCCAAGAGAACGAGTGTCGAGACTACAGACTGGGTAATGAAATAATTAGTAAAAACCAGGTTATGTATTCATGCTGCTCATTTACTTATTATTAGCTGACCTCATAGTGAGATAATGGTCATAAAAAAACATGAAACAGTGTTAAGATGAGTTTTGTGAGGTTGTGAGGTAATAAAGTTGAATCTCCAACATCAAAGGGTTTTAAGTCGTCCCCCCCCCCCTCTGTTGTGTGTGCAGAGCACTCAGAGGGAGAGCCTCTGTTCTACATCATCAGCCCTAAAGATATTGTTGTGGCTAAAGAGCGAGACCAGGACGACCACATCGACTGGCTGCTCAACAAGAAGAAATATGAGGTCTGAGCACTTGAATAATTGAACTTTAACTCACTCAGCCATTTATATTCTTGCAAGTAGTTTGTTACCAATGATTACCGATTCAACGTACCGTGTCGCAGGAGGCACTGATGGCGGCAGAAATCAGCTTCAAGAATATCAAAAGGCACGATGTTCAAGTAAGGAGTTTTTTGATTCTGCCTCACCTCAGAACGTTACTAGTGTTTCATCATTGCATTGTTTTAACTGTCATATTTTGTGTGAACGAGCAGAAGATCGGAATGGCCTATATCAATCACCTGGTGGACAAAGGCGACTACGATGCAGCAGCCAGGTATAATGAGAGATTCTGTGTTTAAAGGTGAGATGTTTCACTGAAATGTCTCTGAAATGTCATTCCTCTTTCCCATGTACAGAAAGTGTCAGAAAGTGCTAGGGAAGAATATGGAGCTGTGGGAAAACGAGGTGTTCCGGTTTAAAAGTATTAATCAGTTAAAGGTAAGTCAATCTGAGGAGAACCCTATGCTTATACACTATCCCTAACACTATACAAACAAGCTCTGTTTAATGACCATTCAATCAAAGTCCCTTTGCTGTAACTTTCAATAAATTTTAATGAAAATAAAAATCTGCCGGAAATCCGGAAATTGTGTGCGTGTGTGAGAGAGACAGAAAGAGAGACAGACGGATAGAGAGAGACAGACGGATAGAGAGAGACAGACGGAGAGAGAGAGTGACAGAGAGAAAGAGTGACAGAGAGAGACGGAGAGAGAGAGAGACAGAGAGTGAGAGAGAGAGACAGACAGACGGTGACAGACAGACAGAGAGACGGAGATAGAGAAACAGTTAAACAGAGAGAGAGACAGACAGACAGACGGAGAGAGAGAAAGACAGAGAGACAGATAGGCAGAGAGAGACGGAGACAGCGAGAGAGACACAGAGAGAGAGACAGACAGACGGAGAGAGAGACATACAGACAGACACAGAGAGAGAGACACAGAGAGAGAGACAGACAGACTGAGAGAGAGAGACAGACAGATGAAGAGAGACAGACAGACAGACAGACTGAGACATACAGACAGTCAAAGAGAGAGACAGACAGACAGACTGAGACATACAGACAGACAAAGAGAGAGACAGACAGACAGACAGACAGACAGACAGAGAGTGACAGAGAGAGAGAGTGACAGAGAGAGAGAGTGACAGAGAGAGAGAGAGACAGACAGACAGACAGACAGACGGTGACAGACAGACGGCGAGAGACAGACAGATGGCGACAGACAGACAGAGAGAGAGAGTGACGGAGAGAGTGACAGAGAGAGAGAGAGTGACAGAGAGAGAGAGAGTGACAGAGAGAGAGAGAGAGAGAGAGTGACAGAGAGAGAGAGAGAGAGAGAGTGACAGAGAGAGAGAGAGAGACAGAGACAGCGAGAGAGAGACAGAGACAGCGAGAGAGAGACAGAGACAGCGAGAGAGAGACAGAGACAGCGAGAGAGAGACAGACACAGAGAGAGACAGAGAGAGAGCGAAATGGTTGCCAGTTTCATTTTTTTCCTATAATGTTACGAGCTCTGCTCATCAGATGATGATGGTTGTTAAAAGTGCGTACCTGTACCGATGTAACAAGACCTGATGGGTCACGTTTTTAGATGGTTTTAGTTAATTTCCTTTCCTTCCTGCAAACTTGTGATTATAAATAAATTCTTTTAAATAAATAAATATTTCTTTAATTATTAGCGCGACCATACATTATCGGCCAAATCCTCAGCATCGTAACTAACTTATAAGCCGTTTCCTTCATGCACCCTTATCAATCTTATCACATTGACCTGGCAGCTTTGTAATTTCACCGCAGAAAGCAGACTGACCTATTACAGCTCCTGAGGGCAAATTCTCACACTGACACACACCTATGAATTACTTTCTCAGGTCGGTTTAATAAAAGGCTCATAGAACACCGTCCCACTTGTGCTCCGTTTTGTCATAGAGTTGTGTTAAATTGTTCATCTGGAATCTCTGTGTGGCTGCAGGCCATTAGTCAGTACTTACCCAGAGGAGATCTGCGTCTCCGTCCTGGCATTTATGAGATGATCCTGCATGAATTCCTTAAGACCGACTGTGAAGTGAGTATGTGCTAATGATTATGAATCACTTGACTATAGTTCTAGGAAATAAACTGTTCAGTCGATAGTGTTTCTTGGTCCAGTCAGTATTTTTAAGGCAGTTATTGCATCCTGCAGGGTTTTGCCACACTGATTCGTGAGTGGCCAGGAGAACTGTACAACAACATGGCTATCGTCCAGGCGGTGACGGATGAGCTGAAGAAAAATCCCACCAACAGCACCCTGCTTACTACCCTGGCTGAACTGTGAGTCTCATTCACCCACGACTTACAGCAGGTTATAGCTGAGTTCAGATACTTAGAAAAGCTGATTGTACTTTAGAATTAAACAGTATGTTCCGCATTTATTTACAGCATTTGTAGATCTTTCACTGTTTGGTTTAAGCAGACCTAAAACGATGCTGCTTACCTTAAGAACAGAAGCAGGGCTGCTGCTCTGTTTACTCATGAGAGCTACAAGGAAGGGTGGTTGAGGAGAGGGACATTTCGGACGTGAAACACTCCCGTTTGGTGCTCGATGGTTGCATTATCATCATGAAAGCATGCTGACCAATTTAACGATTCCCCGAATCATCCAGTCATAGGACGGTGGAGCCTAAAAAATTCAATCCAAAGGCTTTGTTAAAGTGATTGCAGTCACTCTGACAGATATGCTCGAATGCCTTTGCATCCGTTGTTAGGACATGACCCTGATGCACGTTAAAAATGAGTTCGTCAGAACCTTTAATTCAAGTTGCGGTACTGAGCAAAAGTCTTAAGCCACTATTAGATGAACATACAATGCTGACAAATGTTCTCCACCCAACGGCCCCAAACGTGTCACTCCATAATACCGTTTTCCACTGATCTTCATTACAGCCTTTGTGATATTTTCAGCATTTCCCTTTCCACAAAAGGGTTGGGATTTTTTGCCTGCTTCTCTTCCAAAAAGACCATTCCTGATCAATATTCTTCAAACTGTCAAAGGGTTGCCAAATGCTGCTAATGCTCAAGTGAGGGGATGTCGCCACAAATTGTTATACCTGCCACTGTAGCTTACAGAAGTGTATTTTCAGGTTCTTAATACCGGATATCCATTTCTTCATTTTCTGGTTGTATTCTACTAAGCAGTTTGAGATATGATTATATATGGTTGTTGTGACATTGCTAAAACAATGCTATATCTAATCCAATGTTAACACATGGATAAGCCGAGGTCCCTCTTTTATACGGCCCTTTCAAAATGAAAGAAAATCTGTGCTACTGACTTGTGACATCTTTTCCAAATGATGTTCCATGAGATATCGTGTGCCATAAACACGGATGTTATTTGTTTACTTGATACTGATCGGGCGAAACTTCGACCACAAGCTTAGTACATCACAGAACGTAAAACCATTGTGCCTATGATGCCGTTCGGAAATTGCTTCAAACACAGAGAAGATTTGGTTACTGTGATGACGCCAGTAACAAGATTGATGTTACAGAACAGAATGGAGGACGTGGGATCTAGATTTCCTTCTTCTTATTGAGTGTTAATCTTGTAACGTACAGGACCTTGTCTGGACTTTTCCTGATCCTCCAAAAAAACAGTAAAAAAAAAAAAAAAAAAAACAGTCAAACAATGCGCTCATGGAAATTTCCATTCCAATTGACAGGATTTAACATAGACCCTTATCCACAGTGATTTGCAATTAATCGAAGCATTTGATGGTTACATGTTACGCGCAGTAACGAGCAGTGGCAGACTTCTCTCAGACTTCTGATTACTAATCCAGATTTCTTATGAATTTAATTCCACGTTATGACGAGGTCATCGAATATGTGAGAAAGCTTTATTTTCTCGTTTAGACTCGGTTACAATGTGGTTTGGAAAGTAAACAGTCATAAACTAAAGCAAAAAATTTCACAACGTTACCAACAATGTGCGTCTGTGTTTTCCCTTTAGGTACACGTATGACCAGCGCTATGAACGAGCACTTGAAATCTACCTCAGGCTGAGACACAAAGACGTCTACCAGCTCATCCACAAACACAACCTGTTCTCCTCCATCGAGGACAAAATCGTCCTGCTCATGGACTTTGATAAGGAGGTTAAACACTGAGATGTTCCTTCACTAACTCTATAAAAGCTTATAGAAGTGTTACCACTGAAGGCTCCGATTTGTGTCTAATGTGTCATTTTTAATGACTTTTGGAAGGATTTTTGATCAGCCAACAAAGTTAGAGAATTTGTGTGCCGTTTGTGTGATTTTTCTTGGGTGGTACAGGTAGCGAACTTTTGATTCATCTCCGCTTTAGGCTGAAAGATCCGCCTATTTGTCTCTTGTTTTTAGAAAGCTGTTGACATGCTGCTGGACAATGAAGATAAAATATCGGTGAGTTCACCCTGCTGCCCCCTGCCTTCTGATTAAAAACATACAACCTTGGTTTACTGATGCGTGTCGGCTTTATGATCTACAGTCAGACAAGGTGGTGGTGGAACTGAAAGACAGGCCTGAGCTACTTCATGTGGTAAGCACCAGGTGGTTCGTGGATTTTGTGTTGGGTCTGTGAGTGAAAAGGAAGTAAAGAAGATCCAACAGTGGTGGCAGCTCTGGTGTTTGGATCTCAGAGGAGCATAAAAAGCATATTGTGGTACCAGTGGTATAATTATAATTAATAATTATGTTATTAGTGAAAAACACTTGCTATTAACTGAAATAATGTGAAAAATGAGAAACAAATTACTCATGACCAAATACAGATACCGCCCCTTTTTTACGATGGCCTTTTTGTTTTATTTTATTTCAAATGTACGGGGAGAGTCAAAAGTCACAGGGCACGTTGCATGCTGTGTCGTGGACTTTTCGCAAAGACGACCAAAGCCATTGTTGAGGTTTCATCGTCAGTAGCGGTCTTCAGACGATCACTTCACGGCTTGTCGTCCACAGTCCCATTTTTTGGGGAATTTGGCTATAAGGGTGCTGTGAGGAATTGGTGCATCTGTCGGTTGTTGGCAACTGTGTTCCCCCGGCATCTAAATCCATAAATTCCTTGAGTTACCTTTGACAGACAACAGAAGTTTAGAACTTTCTGTTGTGTTGACAACTTTTAAAATACAAGACATATTGCACATCTGACAATCGAACCTTAAATTTGCCCTTTTATAAAATACGGTGGCTTTCAAGAAGGGGGGGGGTGGGGTGGGGGGTTGGGGGGGCATGTGCTGGACATAGCCTCTCAGGTTCCTGGGGTGTTCAGATATGTCATTTCCCCTTTTGTTTCTGAAATAAAGGGGAGTCCTGTGTCTTTTGACTCACCCTGCACAATGGGAATCCAATAATAAACATTCGGCAGAAACCATATTTACGAAGTAAACACAGAACTCTCCATCACTCTGATGAGGAAGTCGGCAGTGTGTGAATGCTCTGGGAAATCAAGTAAGAAAAAGCATATTTTTTTTTTTTTTTTGCATTTTCCATGCCGTCCCAACTTCTTATTCGGGCATGCAGATGTTCATGCACACAAGACTCGGAATTTAGAGATTAAAGCCAAGTAAAGTGCTTTGTTTAGCTGCTGATGGATCTTTTCTTTTCAAAGTCAGCCCTCGTGCATGCAGCAGGTGAAAAATGAGACCAAGTGTAGAAACCCTAATTTGTCACCTGTCACCCTGTTTATTGCTATGCTTATCAAATATTCCCAAAGCAATATGCCATACTGTCTACACATCTAAAGTAACAACTGTTCTCTTTTTTCAAGTACCTGCACAAACTGTTTAAGCGAGACCACCACAAGGGTCAAAAGTACCACGAGAGGCAGATCAGTCTGTACGCCGAGTATGACCGACCCAACCTGCTGCCGTTCCTCCGCGACAGCACCCACTGCCCATTGGAGAAGGTCCTGTCATTTATCCTCGTTTACTGCAAGACTGACAGCACGTTTTAACAAGTTTCCTCTTGTCCCGTAGGCTCTTGAGATCTGCCAGCAGAGACACTTTGTGGAGGAAACAGTCTTCTTGCTCAGTGAGTCTGGGTCCAACTCTTGTTTGGTATGGCTCTGTCATAATCAGTGACAGAATGCAATTCCACGGTTTTATAGACTCGTCAGTAAAGTGCAATTTCTGCCATCTGGTGGTGTTAGAGTGGAATTGCATGTCTTAAACAGTCTTGGGTATAGAGCTCCAACAGCATGTTTACAGTGAAAAGGGTCAAGATGTACATAAAATGTAAACGCTGTATAGACAAAAGTTATTAAGTATACACACAAATTACATGCAAAAACATGGGTATTAGTTTGGTGTTCAAACAAAACAAAGTCGACAAAACGTGAAATATCTTGGGTTCACGTTGTCTGGAGTAAAACAAAAGCCAAAGTAAACACATTGCACACTGTCCCAACACTTTCTGATTTGGGGTCATGTCCAACCTGGTCAAAGTGGGGTCACTATGATTGGGGTTTATTAATATATGACATTTTAATGTTGATCAGCTGTGTGTTATGAAAACAACAGGCAAAACTTTGACATTGAAATTCACCTCTAATCTCCTCTAAAATAACTGATCTGCCCTTGTCGTCTTGGCAGGTCGAATGGGGAACTGCAGGAGGGCTCTGCAGATGATCATGGAGGAGCTGGGAGATGTAGATAAAGCCATCGAGTTTGCCAAAGAACAGGATGATGCTGAACTGTGGGAGGATCTAATTTCTTACTCCATAGATAAACCCCGTACGTCTTGTGCTGGCTTGCTGCGTTATTTGTTGTGGTGCTTTTGAACTTGGCAGTGAATCAGGACCAGGCATGTTTGAATGATCCTGTGATTAATGATAGAAGTTATGACTGTTCTTAGTGCTTACGTAAGAAATCTGTTTTAATAAGGCGATACACTGTACTGTTCCAGATCAGTAAATGATCTTCTTATATGTGTTCTCTAGCCTTCATCACAGGGTTGCTGAATAACATTGGAACGCATGTCGACCCCATCCTGCTGATCCATCGCATTAAAGAAGGCATGGAGATCCCCAATCTCAGAGACTCACTAGTCAAAATCCTGCAGGATTACAACCTACAGGTAATCACTGAGCCATTTTAGCCACACCCAAAGCAATCTGCATAGACAAACATAAGAGCTTGGTGACTTTATCCTTTAATTATCTAGTTAAATGACTTCTGATTCACTGCTGCCCGGATTAACCCAGTATATGTTGTTTTTTTTTTCTGGTCAGCCTGATTTCATTTTGTCTAAAACATCCATTCGTGCAGGAACACATTCCAAAAAAGTTGCGACCGGGGCAATTTAGGGCTTTACTCTCATTTGCATAATCGAACAACTTTCTCTTGCTTTGCGTTTGCTTTTCTGCTGAGCTCGTTTAATGAAATAAAATCCAATGCCTATTTTAAATCGCTACATATTCGTTTTGAAATATCCCCTAATTTTTTGTGAGCAGTATACATTTTCCCTGCCTACTTTAAATTATTTCAGTGTAATGTAGTTGCAGGTGGGACTTTCTGATTGGTTCTCGAGTTTTTTCTGTCACCTCTGGACAAAACAACCATATTTCCTAATTAACTATTTTAAAAAAGCAAGTTGAGGGTTTAGATAAAGATAAAAGCCACTCAGATCGACATACATTTCTGCAAAATTAATGATCGTCATAGTTATAGCATGCTGGTGGTTTATATTCTGTCCGTGTGTCACAAAGGTTCTACTAGACTAAAGGTTGTACTAGATTTCTGTCATAAGACATGAATACAATTTATGCAAGGCAGGTTTTCGTGTCTTATCACAATTTTTATATTACTAAGCAACGAACCGACGGACGTTGATCGCATGGACTTTAAACGGCACATGCCTACACAATGTTCGTTCATTCATCTATATTTTCATTTAAAGGACTTAAATCTCTATTTAGATTCTATTGCGAGAGGGATGTAAGAAGATCCTGGTTGCAGATTCCCTCTCCCTGCTGCAGAAGATGCACAGAACACAAATGAAAGCAGTCCGGCTGGACGGTAAAAAAAATATCTATTGTTCTTTTTTTTTGGCATTCTATTAAACAAGTCAGTTGACTAGAAATGTGCATTAGTAATGCAGAAGCAAAGCTGATTCTCTCTTTCTTTCATATATATAGAGGAGAATATCTGTGAAGCATGTCATGTCACAATACTACCATCAGGTAGGTTTACTTCTAAAACAGTTTGTACATTTGGATCCTGAGTAACATCGCGGCCTCGCAGCTAAATGGTTTCGTTTCAGGGTGGAGCGGCCTGGGTCCTTTCTGTGTGCGTTAGGTTCATTAGTAACTCCAATAGGCATAGCCCATTATTGGGAAAAGCTTGTGTGTTGCTGAGATGGCCAATGATTAATTAATTCGTTTTGTTTCCGAATTAAAAATAATAATAATAAGGCTAAATATACTTTTTAAATATTGAGCAAGATTGTACTCATGTCACATTGTGTTTACTATTCTGCAGTTATCAGATTATTTAATTGCTCATGTGTACAGAATACTCCATCTAGAATCATTTTAAGAAAAAAAAAGTTTTAAAAAATGAGCTGAATTTTACTTCAGTAATCAGATTACTCATTGCATGCCTACCAGTCCTGTGCACGAGCGTTCCCCCACGGCTGCCAGGTCCATGTACACTGCTTATTAAAAAAAAAAAAGGGATTTTTCATTATGGGATATTTTATTTTGAAGTATCCCCTATTTTCAATTCAATTAAATTGTATTGCTATAGCGCTTTTTACAACGTAGCATCGTCTTAAAGCAGCTTTACAGTAATACATTATCTAAAAGGCCAATCCCAAGTTGAGCAAGCCTAGGGCGACAGTGGAAAGGAA
>JAUZST010007277.1:0-14284 GCA_034779995.1 Parotocinclus haroldoi | reverse complement strand
GTGGAAATGTGTATTGTGATCATTTCTAAAAGATGACTAACTATAAAATAAACAATGACAAAAGATCACAGTGAAATCCATTTTAAAATGGGAAATACGTGGGTAAACCCCAGACAGACTGGAGGCCCTGCTGGACCAGAACTGGAACAATAGACATTATACACCCGTGTATCCTCAAAAACACAATTTTAACCGTGTAAAGTTCAGAACGGGATTAAATGTAAAAAAAAAAAAACAACTAAATGATTTAAGTTGTTAAAACAAAGCGTAAGGGGACTTAATTCAGCGTCAGACTTGAACACCTGCAAATCGTTTGGGCCGCTCCTTTGTGTCGCCAAGATGCATACTACCGTACTAGGTAGTACGTTAAAAAGGACCTTGGAGCCAGTAAACGTCTGTAAATGCATACTAAGCAGTACATTAGTGCAGTTCCTCTTCACATCATGTAATCCGTTATAGACAATGAAATGATGCGCCCGGAAAAAGATGACGACGCAAGAAATGAAAACTAGAAGTTCCTGAAATTTAAAGCGCATGCTAAATATTTAAATCCACACTTAAAGGAAAACATTGGGACTTTTGTGGTGTCTAAAATGAAGCCAAGACGGACTCTATTTATTAAGGACAAGTAACAATAAGTAGAAACGTTAGGTGAGAAAATTAGGAAAAATTTAGGAGAGATTTTGGGAGTGGCTGCACAGCGTCGCCTCACAGAACAAAACCAGCCTAACACAAACCAAACACAACCTCGGCAAACCCAAAGATTTACATCTAGAGAGGAAACCGCTTCCGCTAGAACCCAACGCCGACGCCGTTAGTCTTTCTTTAACAGTAAAATTTTAAAAACTGGTTCTTCTTACCTCAGCTGAAGGAAAAAAAAAGTGTTTGAACTCCGGTCACTGGCCGTGGAGCGCCGAACAGCAGCTTTTCGGCGTTTCACTGGCTGAAGCGTCCCACCTGCCCAGACACAAACCCAAAGAGAAACAGCACTAAGCGGAACCACGCTCACAAATGCCTGCTCTCTTGAACACGCCGTGCATACGGGAACGCGGACGCGGGCACGCCACTGATGGGCACGGCTTTGGGTCGGAGTTCACGCGCATGAGGGGAATACCGTAAGTAACATTTAGGCGCGCGCATATAGGACCATGTTTGGTTTTAATGTCTGAACTACCGTAATTACGCCTTCAATCACTCAAGTCAAGCAAAACCCCGATTTTTGGAATGAACTCTGCATAATGTACAACAGAAGTCCGCCTAAAACTCCTAATAGGGCATAATCCAAAACAAAAATTCCTTGTTCGCAGTGGATCTCTACCCTCGATCCAAATCCATTATCTGAAGCTTCATGAAAAATACATTTCAGGAACATGACAATAACTTGTGTACAGTTTGCATACTGAATACCGTAATTGCTACTGTGGCTGCCAACAGCTGGGCCAAATTTGGTTAACGACACACTTGCCGTTGCCATAACTGAGTCTCACCTGAATCTAAACTAAGCCATATTTGGTCCAGAACTGTCTGCTATCTGGATGGGTAAGGATTGGCCCTCTCTCCAGCGTTGAAAATAATAAATATTTTTTTCTTTTTCATTAATGTTTGACTTTATTCAGTTCATTATTTTGTTCATAATATCCCCAACATCTGGGCATAATCCCCCAGTTGCCCTTAGACACAGAGGATAATATCTGCATGTGCCCGTGAGCCCGGGTCTCTGAGGAGGTGTGCTAGCATCTCAGAACAAACGCAGATACCCAGATTTGAAACACGATGATGCCTTTCAGTATCAGGGGATCATCTTTATTCCAGTTTTGTGGGCTTTGGCACACCTTAGCCTTTTCCAAAAAACATTCCTGATCAAGCTTCTTCAGGGTCAACTTGGAATCCTAATGAAGCTCCCAGACGCTGCTGTTGTTGAAGTGTAAGGGGAGGTCATATTAAATACTTGCCTTAATCTGTAGAATATAGAAGCTATTTACTCTGCTTTTACTTTAATTTTGTACTTCCATCACAGAACAAATACACTCACAGACTCACACAATCATATACTACGTTGGAAACACCACATCGAACCAGAGACCTGGGAGCAGTGAGGCGCCAGTGCAGATGACATTCATTCATTACTTTAATCATTCAGTAACATCATTCTCCATTTTGTATGATCTTGTTTTCTGCATTGCAAAACATGTTATTCATTCACTGGGGAAGCCTGTCAAGACCTCACAATTAGCACAATACCTTCTCAATACAAAACATCCTGTATGTCTATGTGATAAATCAGGGAAGAAAAGTCCTGTTTTGACTCGGCTCATCCTGGTCAGGGTCACAGATTATTGTGGAGGTTCTGAAATTAGCAGGGCAAAAGCAAAGTGCTCAATGGATGGGATACCAAATCCATCACAAAGCACCCTATCTGGCTGTTGCACCAGACTGGAGTTCGAACCCACATCCTTAACAACAACGGCACTAATCCACAGGATAAGAGAGATCTTTTTAATAATAAACAACATTAATAGTACACTGAGCATATTAATAGAAACTTGTTTACATAAATGCATCTGTGCTTTCAAAAATGAGGCAACCTTAAAAGTACGTGAACCCTAACTGAGATCCAGAATGAGATAAAGGGCAAACTCAGTCAGGACAAATACAGACATGTTGAACCTGTAGTCTCACTCATTCTGGTATGAAATAATATCGCACACATAAATCCTGAGATACGTGATCACAATCTGCACATCTTGTGCAACACCCTGGAGAAGAACAATTAAAAAATGGATTAAAATGACTTAAAATGATTTTAATACCTTAATCTCAGGTATTATCCGAGTTACTGGTGAGCAACAATTGTAGAACAGTTTGTTGATTTAATAGCATTTAATGTTTTGTAGAAATGATAACAATTAGGAGTTTATGACTTCAAACTCACTGAACTGTGTTGACTTTGTCTGAAAGTTTGAAACTTGTCAGGTGTGATGCAAATCACAGCAAGATATGGTAGTGGCTTTGAACTGTTGTTATTATGTTCTTAATAGTTACATTATCAGCACTTATACATCAAAACCATGTATAGACTTCTAAGCCTGTCTTTTTAACGACACTTATTTCAAATTTCTTGCCCATTCTAATTTCAGTTCAGTTTGAAATTCAGCAGCTTGTCTTGATCATGTCTATATGCCTAAATGCTGTGAGTTTCTGCCCTGTCATTGGCTGATTAGACATTTGGGTTAATGATCAGTCAAACAGGCGTACCTAATAATAGCATACCCATCTAATAGTAAAAATACTCAAAAAAGCCCATCTACACTCATGCCACAATCTAAATCACTGTAATCACATTTTTCTCCATTCTGATGGCTGATGTAACCATTATCCAGCTCTGATATAAAGTACAGTGGTACCTCAGTTCTCCATTACCTTGGAATGCATTTGACGAAATAATTTCTTTTGGTTCTTGTTGTTTCTTCGGCACACTTGCTTAAACTTTTAAATGTTAAGCCCAGCGACTCGTTTCTGCCAAATCTCTATTCATAATTCAGTACTCAATGATGCAGCAAGTCAGATTCACAATAGCTCTCTCAAAGCAGGTCTTAGCAGTGTATTTGTATTTATTTTTAAATATACACTTCTGTATTCGTAGTTCACATATGTCCCCAGGGGCCCTAAAAGCCTAAAGTCATGACAACCAACCAAAAGAAAAAAATCATTTTAGCTTTCAGGCTTTAGCTAGCAGAGTAAGTGTTTTGCTTTTCACTTTCAAGCCATTACTCACTAAATTATATGAGATTCAACACTTTATTATAAGATGAGACTAAAGATTCATGTCATAATGACATTAACTATGATACATTCTATTCCATTCCATTATCTTCTACTTAATCCACAGGGGGGGCACCCACCCGGTAACTCTTGGTGCAAGGGCAGAAACAGCCCTAGACGTGTTAGCGTGTTATCCATCGTAGACGCACACACACATGCAGTCATGCACACAATAAGAGCCAGTTTACAAACACCAATTAACCTAACACACATGTCTTTGGACTGTGAGACGAAACCGGAGTACCCAGAGTAAACCCACGCAGACAAGGGGAGGACATGCAGACATGCAAAGGACCCAGGCCGCTCCTTCCTGAGACCCAAGACCTTTTTGTTGTGAAGCCACCGAGCCACCGTGCTGCCCTGTATAAATTATTTTTCCTGGAATTTCTACACATCAATCCCATGATGCTGGATTTGTTTGACACCCTGCATATGAAAGTAGGACGAGCAAGTAAAAAGCAAATGGTTCTTATCGGACAGCATGCTCCTCTGCTGCTTGTTTCATATAGACTTTATTCCGGTCTCCAGTAATTAGTACTCAGTAGTGCAAGTTTATATTCAGTCACAGAAAAGTACTTTATATGAGGCGCAGTATATGAATCGGTCTCCTCTCACTGCATCGCATGAATCTCTTGCAGGGCCTGATGGCGAGAGAGACAGGAATCATACCATGGAATTAAACTACACCATAAAGTCAGAATAAACATATAGAAATCTATAACTATAAACTATAAATAAAAACAGGGATAGGTTTGTTTGTAGACAACAACACTTGAGTGGTGCAGCAACAACCAACATTGGTTAGCCACTACAGAAGCTAAACTGGTTTGAGTCCTGGTTCTGTCATTACACAGACACCACTGCCTGTAAGGCTGAAACTGAGGGGATGGACCCTGCTGGCTGATGGTACCACATCCAGGGCATGCTTAGGTGTTCGTCTGTGGATTGGATTAACCATACAATCGCGGCCGACTCTGAGTCACTTGATGGATCATCGATCTCTACACAATTCTTTCTTTCATCGATGTGATCCATAAAGTATTTCGGCAGGATAGTGGAGTAGTTTGCCAGTGCTTTCTCCACCCCTCCCCATTTAACCGGGTTTGGGACCGGCGTGCAGCTGTTTCCAGTTACACTGCTGGGGTGTTTTGCATACACAAGTCAATGGCAATTTAGAGACACCAATTAACCCAACACTATATATACATCTACAAACTAAGAAGATTACTATTCAAAAGTCTTAGGCCACCATTAGATCTGTTGTGGTAGCAATGGTATAATGGTCATATAGAACATGCTGGACCCAAATCTTTCAAACTTGGATTTGTCTCTTTATAATCCTCTTTTCTACACTTCTTCATTATAGTCTTTGTGACTGTTAGCATATCTTAGCCCTTTCACCCAGTTCCCCTTCCGAAAAAGTGGATAATTGGTAGCTATGCTTCCACCACTCCTGATCAGGCTTCAACTTGGTCAACTTGGCAACCAAATGAAGCTACCAGAAGCTGCTGCTATTGCTGGAAAGGCAATCATAGTAAATAGTGTAGTTTTTTTAAATACTGCATAAAAATCCCCTGCATTGTATTCCATATTTTGTAATTCTAACTCTGTATTGTGTTCTAACAAAGAGACAAATAAATGTTTTTATATGATAATTATACAACTGCTAAAACAACTGATGATCTAATCTAATGGTGGCTTTTGCTTACTACTATAATTGTGCCCTGGACGAATTTAATGTCAATTCATTGGAGAATGATAAAGGTCACTGTTGGGGGATGATCATCCCACCAGGCTCCTCTCTCAGGCATAGCCTATCGCGAACCTGAAACGTGTCACCTGTTCTTGTAGAAAGCCACAGTGGGGGCTGGACAACTGAGGTGACTGGCTAGCAAACTGCCACTGCACAATCCTGTATAGATATATGCCATTATCAAACCTCTAGACTAATGTGAGGCAGGTAGTGTCAGGAGAGAAGTTCAGAGCATATTGTTTCAGTAACTGAGTATCCCAGTTTCAGCGTAAGTGGAATGGAAGCTAGAAAAGCTGTAATAACTATGAATGGCAGAGCAGAGGAAGAATGTCTGTGTTGACCTTTTGGATGGCATCTCTGGCAGCATCATCCTGCAGCAGCTTAGCTCGGTCCAGTGACCTCTCAAAGTGGAACACACTGGCCTCAGTATTACCTAGTTTAACTAACGGAGAGAGAGACAGAGGGAAGGAGAGAGAGAGAAAGAGAGAGAGAGAGAGATTGTAAATGATTACAAGTATTGTAAATCAGGCCATAGTAAAACAGGGAGTACCTGTACTACTATTGATAGTTCTTATGCAGTACTTAATATTCTTTTTGAACTCACACTCGGCCTGTGCCACGAGCACGCTGGCATTGAGTTGCCATTTCTCATCTCCGATGTCATCGGCAGCACGGAGAGAGCGGGCCCCGTAGTCTCTGGCCTCTGTGTGACGCTTTAGTTCCAGATAACAACGGCCTATTTCGTGGAATAGCCAGGCTTTCTCCAGCTCACTTTGGACCAAAATGATCTTTTCCTCCCAGCTACACCCACCCACACCCACCCACACACACACACACACCTAATTAGACAGTAAGTGTAGAATCTGAAAAACTGTAAGGACAACACAATAACAGCTACACTCACGCTTCTATGGCTTGCTGAAATCTGCCTGTACGTGCATACACTCGTCCAATGTTATCCAAAGCTCTGGATTTGCTCTCCATCAACATGCTGTTGAACAAGAAGTGGCAGAATTAACCTGGCGCAGACACTGATCTACAGTGAAGGAAATAATTATATGATCCCTCACTGATTTTGTAAGTTTCTGCACAAACCTGTTCATTTCTTTGTCAGTGGGCAAACGTACAAAATTAGCAAGAGATCAAATCATTATTTCCTCCACTTTACAAGCAAGAATTCAAATCTGACAATTTGCAGAACAGACAGCTATTGCTTATTGCTCTTTTCACACAAGAATGGACTGAAGCTGACACCCTGCAATGTCGCAGAACATTTTTTATCAGAGCCTGTTTTAAAATCTGTGTTATTCAGAAGCTCCCTTTTCAGGCAGAACAGCTCATCCTGCCAGTAGCAGAGCACATGAGCTTACATGATAAGCAACAAGCTGACTATAAAACATGGATATTAAATAAAATTTCTGGTGGAATAACTGAAAGGCTGGAGAATGATGATGATAAACTATACAGCGATTGGATAAAACCATTTCTTGTTTATCTAATGCATTCTAGTCGCTCCAAGCCAACACAAAAACTAGAGCTTCCTACACTAATCATCACTCGTTTATTTTTTAAAGTTGATCATGTGAAAAAGTCAAGGTGAAACCTTTGACATAAGAGAAGTGACATTAAGGAAAATAAAAGGAGAGGGAGTTTTTAGTGTTTGGACAAAAACCTAAAATCAGTTCAAATCCTTTTCCTTTTTGCGTGAAAAGTAATACTCGTACATGAATTGACCTTTACCCTTGCCGAGCGAGCTCCAAATCTTTTAGGTGGTTGTTTAGTGCCTTGTCCATGTCTCCCAGATCCATCAGTGCATTACCTGGAGCATAGACACAGCATGAATATGTTTTCAGGCTGTGTTGCTTCACAAGATCTTCAAGAGGTTTTTAAAGCAGATTTGATATTACCAATGCAGCTGTACAGGTTGCCCAGCACCTCTGATTTATTAGGCAGAGCTGCCTCGGAGCAGCCCTGCACCATCTTCAGCACCTCTCTGGCCTTGTTCAGGCTAATTTGGGGTTTGCCTGAGGAAAGTGCTGCAAAGAGAAATGAGTAGCTAAAGAACTGTTAGAGATTCCTTCAGGGGCAAATGTGTTTCCTGTAGCTGCACAAGAGTAAAACAGGAATGTACTTGCACTTCTTTAAAAGTAGATTCAGTCACTACAATTCAAGCACCAGATTCAAGCCTCTTCCTCAGCTGTGGGATAAAATCCCTTCAAGTCTACCCAGTTTAGAAAACGTGTTTGAGGGAGGTCTAGAGGGACCAGACACATTTGTGAGATGCCCAAACCACCCTGACTGGCTCCCCCGGATTGACAAACCCTAATTTTTTCATGCAATGTATGCCTTGTTGTGTTCCCAAATTGTGTGTCTGTGGGCACATCCTATGAGCCTGAGTGTGTCAGGGGAATGGGTCATGGGTCATGTCTGTAGTCTGCACACAGCATAAACTGCTCTAACATGCTTTGCTTTGAAACTCGTTTGAAACTTGTGTTTTTGAGTCTTGTCTCATCTTTGGTTTGTCTTTGCTTGTGTATTGTTGTAACTACTTGTACACTGCTCGTAAAATGAGGGGATAATTCATATTGTATACGAAGAGGATCCCACAAGAACTGCTGTCAGTGTCAGTTTTGGTACTCTTGGGTGAACATACACCCTACTGAACAAAAGTCAAAAGTTCCGTTCACCACCATGAATATATCACTAGTTACTCAATCAAATCATTTAGTTTGCGTATCATTTGTGTAATCAACCAACTTTCTATGACTTTTCATTTGCTTTTCTGATTACCTTGTTTAGTTAAATTAAATAAAATTCTTCTTTTTTTAACTTGCTGAATATTCATTTTGAACTATCCCCTAATTTTTGTGAGCAGTGTAATTCTGGTGCCGACCTCTGCCCATTCTGACCCCGAATATTCATTTCATTAATCGTACTGACTTGCATATTCTTTGGGGTTATTGTATCCCCTTCCCTTCACCCATCTTCTACTGTATTTTCCCAAGTCTAGAGTGGGATGTAACAGCCCAGCTATCCTGCATGAGAACATCATTTCAGCCATTTGTACCCATGACCTTACATCATACCTCAATCATACATCGAACCAATTTCTTAAATTTACATTTACAGCATTTAGCAGACGCCCTTATCCAGAGCGACTTACAATTCATACAGTCTTACATTTACATTTTTGGTTAAGGGTCTTAAGGACCCAACTGTGGCACAGGTGGGATTTGAACCCTAGACCTTCTGGTCCAGAGTCCAGTGCCTTAAACGCTAGGCTACCACAGTAACTTAGAGAAGCAGAACATATGATATTCACACTTATTAATCGATTAGTTCACCTTCATCTATCTCCTCCAGGTTTTTGAGGATGTAGCTGGTGGGTTCTGATTGAGGACGGCTCCGGGATCGGTTCCACTGCTGCTCCAGGCGCTTTCGGTCACACTGGCGAGCGTAGATAGGTTTCTGCTGCTGCCAAAACTCAGTCCGTGTGTCGAGATATGAAATGCAGTTTAGAATCAGATCCTGCAGCTGCTCCCCGTTCCGTGTTTTACATTTTATAAGATCTGGGAAAGCAAAACATGCAGATATGGCAGGAAACAGCACGTGATTACGCATATGTTCAGCTACACCAGCGGTTCTCAAAACATTTCTATCTGCATAAACTCCACTGGAATTTATTTAAATTTCTGTAATTCATAAAAATCTGCAAATTTTTACTGAAAAAAAAAATCACTCTTTGTTACCACAGGGAGTCCCGGGGATCTCTCGAGACCATCCCTGCTCTTGCCAAATCCCCGGGATCCCTACCGGGTTTTGAAGTCAGAGCCCATAATGCAGTATCCACAGACAGACAATGAATGATTGAAACAAAGGAACATTTATTTAACAAAAACTGCCAGGCAAAACCGAAAATAGAAAAAGGTCCCATGCGAAAGTCTGGTATGGGCTAATGAGCCGAGAGTCCAGAATTCCGCGATGGGGTGCCATGGGGTCCAAAAGACAGGCTAGGTGCCGGAAGTCCACAAACAGCTTGGATGCCAGGGATCGGCAGGGCAGCTTGAGAGCCGTGAGTCCGCTGGACGGCTGGGTGCCGAGGGTCCGCGGAAGGGCTGGGGCATCGAGGGTCCATGAGGCGGCGTAGGGGCCATGGTTCCACTGAAACGGCTCCGTGCCGAGGATCGGCATAATGGCTTGAGTAACGGTGTAGACACAAACGGCTAGGGAGCCAGGGTTCCGCAAAAGGGCCCATATAACAAAAGAAACCATGAACTAAAAACAGCCTGAACGCAAAGAAAGTAAAAAGACAAAAATGGGGGAAAAAAGGAGGCGGTTTTATAAAGCTGAGGATTCAGGGACGGCCACGAATGGCCGAGGATCTGGGAACGGACTCTGACGCCCGTGGATCCGGAGAGATCCGGAGGCGCCCTCTAGTGGCCAAGGATCCAGGGTCAGCCCCAACCAGCCTCGATTCTCGGGAGCCATCAGCAGCTGGGGAATCCAAGCGAGGGGGCCGATGCGGACTACATAAAACGAAACGAAACAAAACAAAACAAAACAAAAGCGCGCACAACGGGGGACGACGACGACGACGACACACTGATAACTAACGCGACATTAACGCAATACATTAACACAATTAGCTTAAATAAATAATCAAATAATTAAATGAAATAAGGTGCGTAACAAAAGAAACAAACCAATCGATCGCCACGGTAAATGAAAACAAACGCCATACGTAGTGTGAGGGAGAAACGGAAACAGAACACTAAGGGATCGGGGTAAAATAATAAACTGTGGCGAAAAACGAAAACAGGCTCATGGTGCGCGCTTATTCTTAAGTGACCTGCATTATCTATCTTCAATATGCCTAATTTATTTGCCTTGCTGTGGCCCCTACAGTAGCTCCGTTCCACCCCACCATGAAAATCACTGAACTGCACTAACTTACACTTACATACACACCTTCATCTCTGAGCAGCTTCTCCAGGTACTCTTTATCGGTGTACAGCTCTCCCAGCAGCTGTTTGGCTGTTCTCTCCTTCCTGGATGATTTTTGATGCTGTTTGAGGTCGTTCTTTAGCAGATGGATAAATGGCTTTGGGCGAACCTTTTTCAGCTTTGAGAAAAACAAACAAAAAAGAAATTACCTTTACACAAAAATTTAAAACATTGGTTTTTTTTTACCTAAAAGGAAGTCATCACAAACAGCATCTATGGGAAACCAATTTGCAGTTACGACCTGAGAACTTGCCCATAGCTACCAGATGAAACATGTCCAGCAGTTAGAAAATTCCACAGTTTTTACAACTTATATCTTACAGGGTACAAGTCAATCGATTGTGGATTAAGGGCCTTACCCAAGGACCTAACTGGGTATCAGATTTCTTGTTAGTAGTCTGAAGCACCACCACACTCACCGTTTCCTATCGTGCACCACCTAGCACCACCATGTCTGTTTATTTGACGCTTTTTGTTTTCAGGCTGTAGTATCCCCGAGTTATCGTTCTGATTTTGATTTTGATCCAGTTTGCTCTGCTTAAGATGGAAATAAAACCTCTGTATGAAATCTTCAGTTTCGTGACACTGACGCATTGAACAGCTTTTATTTTACAAAACAACACCATACTAGTCTTTCTTAAAAAAGCTCTTTCTAAAATTAAACTCTGACATCCAGGAAGCTTTTACTGGACTGCCACGAATGAGAGCCAATAGAGCTTTTCATTGTCACTTAGACTTAGCATTAATTTATTACTGTACTATCTTGCATGCTGGCCAGCCTTCACGTTCCATTGCTCTACTACAGAGCTTCCAGAGTGCTGCCACCTGCCTGGTACCTACCAACCACCCAGGGTTTTCTCATGTAACTCCTTTACTGAAACTCCAATGCCTTTTTTCTGCAGCCAGGATCAAGTTTCAAACACTTGTCCTAGCTTTTCAGGTCTAAAAGGCTGCTACTGCATGTTGTTTTCATCTCTTGATTATGAACTAAACCTGCATGTCAACTCAGGTCTTCAGCTTCTGTGTCTGGCAAATCTTTCCTTCAGACTGAATCATTCCAGTAGAGCCAGATCTAAAGGTATCATATTCTGGCTTCTCAGTGATGGAATAAGCCTCCCCTAACAGTGTTTCTCTTTCTTCAGCAGAAGTGTGAAGGTGTATCTCTTCCAACAGTGTCTAAGATATTGCCTCTTCTATTCTTGTACTTCCTCTGTTTATGCACTGAAGTGTCAAACTGAGGACTTGTTTATACTCTCTGCGTAGCATTTGTCAGCGTCCTTTGCTTTTGACCCCCAGAACGCTCCATAGCAGGTTGCCTAATCCCCTTTGTTTGCATAGTTCTTTGTCAGGTCTCGTCCTTGCTTCTCTGGTTGTTTGTGCTTGTGGTTCCTGTCTCTCTCTTGCTCCGTGTCACTCCAAGGTTTGTCCTTGTTATATGTTGTTCTTCTGGGTTAGGCTATCTATGTGTCCATCCTTACTCTTAGCCCTTTGTCTAGCTACTCGGTGTATCCTGTTGTTGTGATTCTACTCATTAGCTTTTCTCCCACTATACCCTCCACTGGCAATGACCCTTCATCGCTTGCAACCACATTCGTCTGTATCTCTGTTACTTTGGCATGCACTTTTACTATTGAGCCACATAGTAAATGTTTTAATTTCTCTCTGCTATCTTTAACCTTTATCTGTCTGTATTACTCTGTTTTGATATAAGCCTAATTAATAACTATTTCTCATGAGTTACATTCCAATCAGATTGATTACTCCACATCTGTCAATGACATAATAACCGTACGTCATATTCTCACGAAGCAGATGTTGTAAGCACCTGCGTGAGAGACTCACAGAGCCACAGACGTACCTCATCTGTTCTATGGAAGAAGGAGAGATCACCCGTGTTCTCCAGCTTCACAGATGAGGGACCTTAGAAAGTAATGGAAAAGCAATGTGCACAAAATTATTTGCATCATATAAACATCTGGGCACCAGTGGTAAAATTAACTTATTTATAACATATTTCTGCAAATCTGAGTCAGCCATTATTTGATGAAGTTCTGAGACCGTACAAAAATCACCAGTGGATCATCTGCATGGTGTCCACCTTCTGTGTTATGTTAAAATACTGGAATGTGGAATGTAACCCCTGGTCTATTCCAACTGGCATACAGACCAAGTCTCTCTGAGAATCAGTGAGACGGGGACTCGGGAGTCCTCCGGAGAGGCAAAACACACTAGATGACATAAATCCAGGTAGGTGTGCTACTGAACCTTAAAGGTCCCTATAAACTGGACTTGTGTGTGTGTGACAGGTGATGCTAACCAGGGGTGTCCCTGCATTACATTTCTTTTGTTTATTTAGCTATACTATGTTTTACATCCTAGAAAAGATGTGCATTTGTGGTTAAATTGTTTTTGGCTTTTTACAAAGGACGTTCCAGCCTGACATGGGTTAATAAATCAGAGAATTTTCAGACTCACTGCCCACGGAGTTGGTGATGGCCTCCTGTGCTTTCTGTATGCCCAGTCTGAACTCCTGCAGCTCGGGTCGCAACTTGTGGCCTCGGTGATAATAGACTAGCGCAAACTCAAAATCACCCATAGTGTACAGAGCCTCTGCCTTCTGATACAAACCCTGATCAAGATGAAAAATTAGGAGAACATTCTTAAAATGTTTTTGTCTGTTTGTGTGTGTGTTTTGTTAGTATCAATTGTTGTAAGCAAAATATATCCCTCATCACAACGGGTACACTATGTCTTTCTTTCAACTGTCCCAATTTTCATCAGAATAATAATATTCTGGCACCTTGAAGAACTCCTTGCCGTGTTTTAGAGATGCCTCGGCGTCCCTCAGTGCGCTCTGCGGATCCCCCATTTTCACAAAACATCTAGATCTGGCAACCAAACAATTCCGGTCATCCGGCTGTAATATCAGCGCCTGAAACGAACATATACAAAGTCTAGCGTTACCTATTATAAAGTCGACATTATTTGTATTTATTGCGATATCACGTGGTAGTCTGTACATTTTTTTTTCAAAAACATTTACAAATAAAATCTCAACAAATATGCTGTTAGTGCTGCCTTCCATACTGTATACTACCGTACTAAGTAGTATATCATATGCACGTCAGGTAATGTTCTACTTTAGCGTACTATTTAGTTCGGTAGTATGCGCTAACTTCCAACCTTACCGTGGAATAGCTTTCAACAGCTTTAGCATAATCTCCTTTATGAAAAAGTTGGTCCCCCTCAGCCATGTAGGTCGAAAACGTGCTTTTAGGACCCTGTTCCTCCTCGTTGTCCGACATATTGAATTTAATTTGGATAAAAACCGACTTTGTTTAAATTAAGCTTTGTTTAAAATAGCAGCCTCCTAACCGCACTGCTTCTCATACAGGACGGTCCTGGCACTGGTATCCTAGCAACTGCGTAACAAAAGCCACGACACACAGCACGTGCACGGTAACTATCATATAAAGATCAGATTTCACTCGCAAAACAGTTACATGTTCTAAATTTTGCAAGTAACAAACATGTGGGATTTACAAAACGATAAATGATTTTAAAAAGCTATAAGTGCATGCAAGATTATTATGAAAGCATGAAAACGAATTAATTTATTTGCTAGTGACCAATCAAATACATACATATATATATATATATATATATATATATATATATATATATATATACACACACATATATTTA
>JAUZST010007276.1:0-14284 GCA_034779995.1 Parotocinclus haroldoi | reverse complement strand
ATTGTTCTCGGGATGGAAATGACACCCATTCAGTGGAAACTCTTTCCGAATGCAGTCATTGCTGGTTTATTTCTATTAATTAATAAGAGATTCTTGAGCATATATTTTAAGCTTTTTGAAAATCCTTGCGTATCTCAATGTCCCCTTGTTCTTTACTAGCGATGTCTGATCATATATATGGTAACACACAGGCTCCCGACAGACTGTGTTAATTGGTGCCGTCTCTTAATCTCCAGCACCTGACACTTACACACTCACTCATTTACATATAGGACCAGGTGGAAAGCCTTTTGGACAAGTCATAGTAACTTCTCTGGGCTCAGAAATGCCAGTTATAGCTCATGTGGACCCCTTTAGGTGAAGGTGGATTAACTGGAAGAAAGGGGTTGATTTTTCTGGATTAACAGGATCAAACTTCACTGACTTCAGTCCACAAAAGAGTTCACCAGCCTAAAATCAGGGGGTAAGCACTGCGCTGACACCAGTTTCAAGCAAATTTTTGAAAGTGATCCAGAGCATGGGGTGAGAAAAACAGCCACAACAAACCTGGAACACATGCTCGTAGTAAGGGTCATGTCTCAGATACTGTGGCATTTCCAATTTGGCTTGTAATGGGGATGATGCATATTAAAATATAACCTGAGAGGCGTATATTGTAATTTCTTTAACAGTTTATATTGGTAATAAAAGAGGTGGCAGAAGTACGCAATATTCTTACTTGCATAAAAGTACTACTATAATCTGATTTTAAAAATGCTCAAGTACAAGTTGAAGTATGTTCACAAGAATTGGGGGATATTTTAGGGGATTTGGGGATCTTTGACCTAATTTGTGTGATCTGTATAATTTAGTCAGGTAAGAATTAAAAGCACACACTACTAAAAGTACTTCTAGTAAATGAACTTCTAATAAAATAAGATATATTAAAAGATAAAAGTATAAAAATGTGTGTGTATATATATATATATATAATGTGTGTGTGTGTGTGTGTGTGTGTGTGTGTATTATATTGTATAATAAAATTTAAAAAAATAATAATTTTTGAGGACAAGATGTTCACATCCATGACACTACAGGGTACATATTTTTTTACGACGTGAAAACAAGAACAGAATTTTTAAAAAAAAGTTTCAGACGAAAAGAATCAAAATATACAAAATGGTTTGGAATATTTAAAATAAATGTGGCCAAAGGGTTAGACGTGCCAATATTCAATAATGCAGTAAATCATGATTTTTAACCCAAATAACAGTAACACTGTAACTGCTTTAGTTTTCTGTAGAGCAGTTCTTCTTTTAAACAAGCCTTAATTAAAAAATACTTACAAAAAAGAACTTTTAAGAAAAATGCATTCTTTCAATATGATTTTCATATTCTTCACAGAAATAGACATTCATCCCAGGGACATAGGAAAAGCTCTACTGTCTGATCAAAACAGATGAAAGTGTGTGCAATTTTTTGTTGGGAGTAGAAGGCATTCTGCTGAGCCAAACCTGTGCGAACATTTGGGCATACTTGGCTCATCTGAGTATCTCTGTGATCTTTCTTAGATGTATCAAATAAATACTTGTAGAGGCATACCTGCTTTGTATGAGCTCCTTCAAAATCGTGAAGCATAGCACGGGCTAGGAGTGCCAAGTTATAAAAACTGGGAGGTGCTCACCATGCACTGCAAAAGGCGTAACCACTGGGATTACATCATTTTTGGCACGTGACCCTCACTGCAGTTATAATGCAATGTACATAAACCTTCATTATGAGCCTGATATAGAGCTACTTACATAAAAAGGTAAAATAAACAAATGGATAAATAGAAGTAACAAGTCTGCTTTGAAAATGCAATGAGTGAAAAGGGCATTTTTTTTTTTTAAATGTGAAAACTTAAAGGTTTTATGTTATAAGTAAAATAATCAAGTACAGATACCTATAAAACACCTCTGATACTGGGTATCTATAAGCTTTCTCAAAGTATGTGAAAAAGTTTGTCACCAACATCCAGTGATTCAATTTCTCAACTGGGAGCTTAATTTCAGTTGCCTAGATGGTAATTAAAAATCTGTAATTCCAAAGCCAAATTGGTGTGCTTCACTCCAGAGTGCTGTAGAATCCAGTAGAGGTGCTAGTAAAACTTATGGGCTTTCTGACAGGTTATGGTGCTCTCACCGTGGCCATATTTTATTCCAGGGGCCCCCATCTACTCAGGGACCATGGAGTTATCTTCAGGAGAAGGTAGTAACTAAGGGCTCAGTGGAGCTGTCACTGTTTCTGCCACCATGCTTAAATCATGACTAAAGTTCCTATTGATATATGACAGCTCCAGGAACTGCTGTAGATTTCCCACCAGCTCTGGCCTGGGCTTTGAGCCACGGCCTTCAACTTCAACACTGCCCATCTTCACCTCACCTCTTAATAACGTAATCTTGGATGTGGACTATTGTCTGTTAACAGCGGATTTTTCCATCATAAAAGCCTTATGATTCTACCATAGCCCATTTAAGATCTTTTCAAAAGGCTGAGTTTGATGAGAGAAGATGGATTTTAAAGAGAGAGACCTGGATAAGAGCAGCGTCAGCTTCCTTATGAGTATCCGGTGGCATCTTTTCCAATTAAAGACAGAGCGTTTGATGGAGGCATTGTTTCCGTTCCATGAGAGAGAGTCAGGTGTACGTTACTGGATACGTTCACTATTTTCCTTTGAAGCAGGAGTTTATAGTTCTTGCAGAAGCACATTGTTTGGACAGATGGCCCAGAGCAAAGACTGGTCACTTCTGTTTTCGCCTCCTTACTAAGACCATTTTGTAACTGAGCAAAAAGAAGGTAAACTCAAAATCTGAGGTGTACTAGCAAGTTATCTAGAACAGTGGCCATTCAGTTCAATGTGTTCGGGGGTTAGATATTGGATTAAAATCCTGTTCGTATTAATTATGAAACTTTTTTTTCATTATAATTGAATTATCACAAACTACCACACCAGTACTAGTTTTCAGGCATTCAGTGGCTATGAAACGGGGCTTATTTCCAAACGCCATGTCAAGTAGGACCTCACTAGCGTCAAGTACTTTTTGTTTTATGGTGGCCCTTGTATTTGGACTTTATAAAGGGAATCCAGTAATACACATGAAAAAACATTCAGCAAAAACATGAATGAATTAGAATTTTTGAATTTGCACCTGGTTCAGCGTATGCAGTATGATATGCAGTGCAACACCTTCCTGTACTCTCCTGTGCTATATGAGGAATGACTAATGGGTGCTGGGAAATGTAGTGAGGAAAATCAGCGGTCATGACACAGTTCACGTTTGTTTTAAAAATAAGCTTTATATGAATGATTTTTGCCCAAGTGTAGGTTGTTTTTTAAGCATGTTTAAAGCAGACTACACCATAATATGTACAGTATATATTAAACTCCTCAGTTTACGCTAAATTTTACGATGGATTTGCTAAAACGTATCCCCATCTTAAATAAGGGGGATCTGTACGCGTACATACTGGCCTTTGATTGGATAATTATTGCAGTGATTGTTTCAGCTGGCAACAATTTAGTTTTCACTCTAACCGATACATTGAGTAGCTTCTTATTTCTTAAACAACCATGTCAGAAGACCTAGCTTGTGGTCGTGTAAAAGATGTTACTATGTTTCAGAAGGGTCATATACCTGCATTAGGCAACTAAAACTCTGTATGTAGACTGAAATGACTAGAACTGGCTTAAGAACAATCCAATAGATTCTTAAAGCCCGGAAACTTAGTGGTGAACCGTCGACTTTGTGGTCGGAAAACATTCCTGAATGCCAGTAACGGGAGATCACTAGGACGTTTGTTGATTCTGAAAAGAATTAAAATAGAATAAAAAATAGAGCATGGCTCACAGCTCTTTTTGATGTGTCCACATGCACAGTTCGCCGAGAAATCACAGAATTTTGGCCATAAGAGAACCATAAGAGAATGGCCTCAGTTTGCACGGGACAATAAAGATGGGATTTTTGAGCAATGGAAAAGGTCATGTGGACTGAATCCAGATCTATTCCAACGTTATGAGTGTGTCAGGGTCAGAAGCCATGCCCACATCACACACAATAACCACTGTATAAGCCTTAGGGGACGGAGTTATCATCTGAGGTTACTTTGGTTGGTCAGGTTTAGCAACTGAGTATAAAGTAACTGAACGTACTGAGTGACAAGTTTATACCATCATCGCCTTTGTCTTCTATTATAAAAAGGTAGCACAATGGTCCGAACAACAATCACAAGGTTCATCTGGCTTGAGTTGTGAAAGAGTGGTTCTGGGAGTATAAGGAATCTTTCTCCAACATGAATTGGCCACCACAAATGTTTTGACCTTAATTCCATTGAATGTCCTTTTGATACGGTGAAAAGGACTTTACTGAGTGGTTCTATTCTCCCACCGTCAATGCGAGATCTCGTTCAAAAATGAATGTAACTCCGCATGGAAATAAATGTTGTAACATTGTTTAAGGCTGTTGACGACATTGGTGTAGTCAGAAATTTTCTTTTAAGTGGGCATTAACAAAAGCGGGTCAAGTGAGACCTCAGTAGTGTCGGGTACTTTTTGTTTTACGATAAGTGGGTGTTCCCGCTGATATTTGGACTTTATAAAGGGAATCCAGTAATACACTTAAATACACAATCGGTAAAATTATTCCTTTGGGTGCCAATGCCTGTCCAAAGTTTCTGGGGCACTCCCCTGGTTGAAACATTGCCATTTCAGGTGTAAACCATAATCAAAGCTAAATGGTGCACATAAAATATTAGTGTGCCATTTTCCAGCACCCTTTTCACTGCACCCTATATGGTGCACCCACCCACCCTTCAGTTTTGCAAATATCACGGGTAATTCCACCATAGGTCATTGTTAGTGCATAGGGCTGTTTGAGGTTGGTGGTTGTCACATCACCCTTGGCCCCTCCTATAACCCATTATTAGCCATTTGGTGATAGTTGTGTATTGATTTCAACAGTACTTTGCTCAAAGTACAAACTAATATGTTACCATGTTATCAGTCGATGACTCTGTAAATAAAAACTTCAGGCCAAGGATCCCTCAAGTGTTTTAAAGCTATTGATATTTTTAAGTTGTTTTAATGTAAGAGATTTCTAATAAAAGTTATCAACTGTGTGATGGCACACAAATACGCTCTTTATACACTCCGATCTGTTCAAAGATATTTATCAAAGATTTATACTGTGGTAAGGCTCAGTCTTAGCAGCCCCCTCCATTTGCAAATAGCCAAATTACCCATGAGCAAACTTTATGATTTATGCCTGCGATTTAGATAATACTCCGTTTGGGAAGAACGGCTAGTTTTGCTTAATCACAATGAAGTTCCTAGCTGTTGTTGATAAGACTGTGCAAACCAGGTACTCAAACTTATAGGAATGTTCCTTTTCACCAAATACCAATAAAGTTTCGCCAAACATTCCTAGTCCAAGAGTTTCAAGATTAAACAAATTCTCCTAAAGCACAGACTGGTTGATTGCTATACACCCTTGCCTCTGGATATGAATAAAATAATAAAAAATGGATGAGTTTCCTTCAGCATCTACATCTCTGTGATTGCTTCTATTGCTATTAATATTTAAACGCATTTCGTTAATCATACATCACCAAAATGTCATCAATCAGTGGTTGCAAATCTTAAACTCTTCAGAAATACCAATCAAAAGGCAACAGCTTTCTTAAATTACAGTACATTTAAGACACGCTTGCTTGAACTGTACAAGAAGGACAAAGGCATACACTTTTGAGTATTTTCTAGTTGGCATGGCCCCCTTTCATGCAGTAGGCCTCTAAATGTCAACAAAATGTTAGTGATTATATAAAAGAACCGGGGAGATTACATAAAAAGAGAATACACAGTACTGGAACACAATGATGGCTGCTTCCAAAATTTAAAAACAAATTTAGATCCATTGTCAGCCTGGGTTGAGTGCTATTAATGGGTAATCTTCATCTGCGTGCTAAATGGCAATTGGCCGCATCCCAAACCACAGTTAAAATGGATCATTAATGCTAAAGAAGAAATGGCTTGATATGGCTTAGAAGTTGTTTTGGGAGTAGAACACCAGTGCTGTCTTGTAGCAACTGCACACCTGCCACACACAACTCACCTAGACCAGTGGGGGGCTGGGAGGGCTCGAGTTCAACATTCTAGCAGTGAATGTGCTTTGACTTGAAACCCACAACCCCCTTTTTGCAGTTTTTTTGGAGAACGTTTATGGCTTTGATATTTACGACCCTCGGGGCAGCCTATGAGAATAAGAGCAGCTCAGAATAATTAAGGCAATTAAAATGGTTTTCACGGGGGTGCAGTTATTGTGGCTAGGCTTTGTGCGAGTCCTTGTGTTTCTTTTGTAATAAATTGGGTGTTTGGTTTTTGCTCAGCATAAGCTAGGTTTGCAACGCTTCAAAAACATTGGGTATTGTTGACTGTGTTTGTACTTTGACGAGCAACTTTCACTTCACTCTGACAACTACGGAGGTTCTGGCTCTGTGCTCTGTATGTGGTGTTTACCTGTCACAAAGTTACGTATTGTTTCTTTGCAAATACCGATTCAAGTAAAAATAGCTGATTATTGGGTGAAAAGAATGGAAAAGTTGTATACTTTCACACCAGGTAACGTTCAGAAGACCAGAAGGAAAAAAATAATTTTTTGGGGTTGGGGACAGACAGACAGACAGACAGACAGACAGACAGACATAACCAGAGCTGTAACCTGAATGGAAGAACTGATAAGGAAACATAATCTGGACAGAACAATGCAACTGTGCCTTAAGATAGCACCTTCCACTCTCTGGAACTCCTAACTGTGACACGAAACATCTTTGGTTCGAATCCTGCCTCTGGTGAGGTTTATCTGTCAGTTTCAAACAGTGTAGTAAGGCCACCACTAGAGGCAGTTTCTAAGTTGCATCTCGATCAGGTTTTGTGGTTTCTGCCCTGTTCTCTGGGGGTCTCCTCCCATTACTCTGTGTTCTGTCTTATCCTTGCTTCATATTGCCTGAACATTTGCCCTTCCTCCAAGGCACTAATGTCCTTCGTGTTGCAGTGCCTGGGTCAATAATATGTTCCTGACCAGGGGTGCCCTGGTGACAAAAACCTTCACCTATACAAGGTTACTTGTTACATGGGTACAGGTGTACTTTTCAAAATTTTCCATTACAACTGTGTGATCAGCAAAGCATGCAGTAAACAGCAAAAGTATGCAGCCTCCAAATATCACACTCGTATTAAAAACCTCTTTGCTGCTCCATATTTCTGGGAAGGGATTCACTTCCATTCAGCCATAAGAGCATTAGTAATGTTTTGTGCTGATAATGGATGACTGCTCATTCACCCAAGGTTATAGATAAAGTTGCAGTCAGGTGTCTGTTCAGGTCGGTCAGGTTCTTCCAGGCCATATTTTTATAGGCTTTGTGTAATGCTGAAGAAGGACAGGCCTGCCTAAACCTTCAATGTACATTATCGTCTGTAATGGATCACTAATTTCTGAACTGATGATTTAAAGGAACAAAAAAGTATCAAGCCATCATTGATCCTTTACCAAACTAACTAACTAACTAAACCAAATAAATATACTTATCATCAGCTACCCCTAGGAAGGGAGTGCTTCAGCGTCCAAAATTGCACCAGTGTAATGTCCTGAAAGGGGAGGTTATTTAAAAAAAAGGGACCCGTTAGGCAGTTTATTAGCAACACCAAAGGCCATTTAGGGCACGGAGTTAATTATAAACTTTTACCATATAGCAGTGTTTATTCAGAACCTGTAAAGTTACTGGGTTTGCCGGACACAACCTTCATGCAATTAATATTCAGGCTTCCCTAAATAGAGATGGTAGATCATGTGGCCTTGAAGAACAGGTTGCTCTAAAGGCTTAGTCTTTGCACAATAAAGTTTTAAGTGGCATTTGTGAATGTAACTCCCTATTGTAGTGCTTTTTGCAAAGGTTTGCCAAAGTAATCCCTTGGCCATTATGTGCTAAAATTCCTCCCACTTCCTTGAATTCTTTAATGATATTACGCACTGTAGAGGGATCATTTTTTGAGGAACATTGTACTTCAAAAATCTTCATGCATTTGTTGTCAAACTGGAAATTCTCTCCCCACCTTTACTCCTCAAGACTCAACGTTATCATGATTATATTGTTGACATGTTGACGTCACATCTTTTTAGTTTTTACCTTCCTTCCTACTAGCCCTAAATTGCCTGTTCTATTTTATATGTTGCAGGTCTGAAATGCAGGAATGGATCAAATGAAATTGACCAGACATAACGTCAAATACACTGGGTTCATACAGTCTGAAATGGAAAAAAGTGAAAGTAAATGTAAGATAAACTTTTATACAATCTACTCTATATATATCCCAGCCTTTTCTGATTTGGGGTTTTATGCTATTTAACTCTTTGAGAAGCAGCCACAGAAAAAGGGGTTGAGGAACAAGCATGTAGTATTTTATTTGAGAGCAAAAATGTATGTCTAGTCAAATTTACTTAACATACAATTTGTTCCAAAATGCAGCTGTTGGATTTCTGGTTGGCCAGGACAAGCCATATTCCCAACCTTTCTGTACATGTAGTTGTGCATGTCTTGGAGTGTGACAGAGAAAGTAACTTTATCTGTCTGGTGTCTCCTAGGGGTTGTTCACATTGCCCTCGGGTGACAGTAAGAATTAATGTCTGCATATGTATAATCTGGAAGCAATTTCAGTCTTTCAAACGTAAGCCAAGAATGTGCTCTGAAAATCTGGTTGTGCGAGTATGATAAGTGTAGTCTGATAAGCATTGGTGCTGGAACAGCAGGGCCTTTGCTCTTTTCACTTGAGTTCCTACGAAAAGAGGTTTTGTGAGCCAGTGTTTACAATTGTTAATGACATCTGTCTCTTGTCAATCACCAAACAAAGGACAGGCAGAATTTTAGCGTAGGCAGCATTCATTGTAAAACGCACTAGCAAAGCTTTTCATTTGACTTAAATGTAGCTTTTGACAGCCAGGAACGCACGCTGTTACTTTATTATGCTTAGTATAGTGTGATTCATCTGAATGATCATGACTGCATTGTCAATCTTTCGCATTACTGGAGAGGATATTATAAGTGGTTTCCAACATAAGTATAAGGTTTGTGATAATACTAATAGTTTAGATTTATAATAAAATCTGTAAAATAACTGGTAATTCACTGTAATGATTGTAGCACCTACCGAATATGGATTCTTATTTTATATGCATGCCAAGACTCAAACTGTCATGTCTAAACATGAAAAACATTTTTCAAAATGTTGTAATGATAAAATTCTTTCTAATTATCACAAAGCATAAATTTGAAATGAGACACTCACTTTCCATATTGACTTAATCAATGGTACGGCCCGAGGATGTCTGTGTGTGTCTGTGTGTGTCTGTGTGTGTCTGTGTGTGTCTGTGTGTGTCTGTGTCTGGGAACTAGAAAATGTATGTTTTCTACATTTACTTTATTAATTTACGATTATATTTTATGCTATAGGTTTATATCCTCTTTTATCATACTCCTTCATAATATCATCATTTACAATTTAACACAATGCAACCCAGACAGTCACAAGAAGGAAACTCCACACAGGCAGCAGTCAGGATGGGTATCTGGAGCTGAAAGGCGTGTTGGCCATGAGAGATCAAAATGTCCTGATTATTTTGAAAGTAATAGTGAGTGGTTTTATTCTCATAGAACTGAAGAGGTCATTTTTTTATAGTATTATTAGAATGAATGATAATGATGATGACAACAAAGACAAGATCTGCTGAAAGAACAAATACGTCCTGGAGGAACTACACCTGTGCTTGAAATATGACAATATGGGTTTGTGTTCCAAACATTTGGTCACATGTGGGCTTAATAGTGTATATGTAAGTGTTATGCAAATGGTGATGCAGAGGACTGGTCTTAGTTTGGGGAAAATAATCACAATTTTAATTCAACACGAATACTGAGACTGATTTAGCTTTTTTAATGTCATACAAAGTCAATACAACACAATTTCTCAGATTCTGAACTCCAAACCAACAAAACTATCTACGTAGGAAATTATTGTAGTTAAAAGCTGACTTTAATCACAGAACATATACTGCTAGTACAACATTACCCAATTGAAATAAGTTGCATTTAAGTTTCCACTTGAGTTATTACATTTACATATATTACGTTTTTTTAATGTACATTGGTATTCAAAGTACTGTCATAAAAAATGTCTATAAAGTTACAAATTTAGTTCCTTCCAATCTACCCATTTCCAGTGAGTATAGTTATCATAAATATACTTTGACATGAAGAGCCACACTAGCATAAGTAAACCGCCCTGACCGCTTTAAACAGTAGGCGGGCAGCAGTGTCTCCTATGTGGTTCATTCTTAAGAACCACCTCATTTTGGACATGATGTATATTCTCTCAAGGAGTAGCGAATAGAAACAATGTTACCATGTACCAGGAAGTCTACACATTAAGCTACACATTCATCATATTTTGGGGCATAAAAAGTACCCCAGGAAAAGATTTACTGTGAAATTTGACAGTGGAACCATGAAGTGACCAAATTACCATCAAAAATTCATAGTAGAACTGTGAACTTTATGGTCAAACTATGAAAGGTCAAATTAAAACTGTCGAGCAATTTACAGTTTTACTATGAAATCTGTTTTTTTTTTCCCCTGGGGCATGAGCAACAAAGCCTGCAGCTTCTACTTAGTCTTCAATGTTTCACCATACGCTTGGTGAACAATTAAAATCAGACTTTGAATCATGCAGGCCTTGTTGGCTAGCTACGGGTAGTTACTTTATTTAGGCTTATAAATTAAACAAAGGTTATTAAACGTACAACTTTTATTTAACATTACTAAATGTAAAAGATCATGAGCAGTAGCCTTTAGGTTCAAATGAAAATATTTCCTTGGTAGCTTTTAACTGCATCACTTCTAAATCCATCACTGCTTTGTTTACATTAGGACTGGCCTGAGCTAGCTGCTTTTTAATTATGGTAGGCGTGCGCCCACTATCACTATATCCAGCACAGATTTAAGTTATTTTAAGAAATCTAGAAGTTGTTTAAATCGGTACACAGTTATTTAAAGTGACGGTAAGTGTAAGAACATTGTAGAACATTACACTCGTAACGTATGTGATACACTCTTCATTTCCCCCTATTCTCATTCGCGATAGTATCGCATCATGCAATACCACAGTTGACCGCCGGATTTCCTATTGAAATCAGAGAGGCGCTGTAGGGCAGCGAGACACCCTACCGCAGTAGTGTACTATGGTGTTGAGCACTGAAAGGTTACTTTCGAAGGAAGATGACTTTTCTCGTAACTCAACAAACATTGAATTTACAGAAATTTAATATTTAAATAATATGGAACTTGGTCATTTATTAAAATAAATTTGTGGATGATTACCATTATGCATGATGCCTGGTTGTGTCTTTACCTGCACTTTGCTTTTTATTATTTTAAATTGACAGTGCTTTAATTGTACTTTTAACTTGGTTAGAATTTTATTTATTTTGAATTTGTATTATTATTTTTTACTTCTGTAAAGCGCTTTGCATTGCCTCGTGTATGAATGGTGCTATACAAATAAACTTGCCTTGCCTAGCTGCAGGCAGGCAAAGCCAGACTCAAAAATTTAGATCCTTGTTTCACAAAATAAAAATCAAATCCTTCAGACCGGGCCATGGGTGAGACAGGGCGCCACTTTGCACTCTCCACCACTTTACTGTACCACCACTGCCCCTATGCGAATGCATGGAACACTAACAGGATCATAATTTAAAGCATAAAACTTATCATCTCCACAGAATAAGTATACAGCCACTTGAGTTATCAGATAATGGGAAATCTGAATTGGGAGGCCTGGGAAATTGGATTTGTACATTCCAACCAGCCAATAATAGCAAAGAAATGTGTGACATAAACTACAAAGTTTAATATGAAATACTAATCATTAAATAATGCATTTCTTCATTTTCTATATTCAAAGTTTAAGTCTCTATAAAGTTTGTGGCTGTTTCACTGCATTTACTTACATAACGGTTTTAATTGCGAGGTTACAAGATCCTTGGAGAATCAAAACGCCACAGTCAACGTTAAAAGATCCCAAATAAAGTAAAGTCTTTAGAGTAAACGAACCTGGTATCTATTTGTTAGACTTCTATGCATACACATACTGGGAAAACCTACTGCTATGAATAATCTGATTACTGGGAATTTCACCACACTTGAATAATCAGATGACTGCAGAAATCCGACTGCGATCAGGTTATTAAGTACATCTGAATGCCCTCACTGTCACATTACGTGTAGACATTGGATCTTAAAAATGTATTTAGCATTTTTGAATGCGCATTACTTTGAGGACTGACATTCACAACATGTTTGAAAAATGGATTTCACTACTGGCTGACAAGTCGTAAAACTAGTGGTAACACGAAAAATATGGGCCATGTGTGCACACATCACATAAACCAGGTAGTTACCTTGAGCAGTACCAAAGTAACCATGGCAACTTGCAATAAACTTAACCCACTAATGACCAACCTGGAAAAAATCTATTATACATATTTTTTTTTTCTCTGTATTGCTAATCTCGCTCTTCATGTAATTTTCTTGTAACGGTTTATTAGTGGCTAAGCCTAAGCCGGTGCATCTGAATGGTCGCAAGATATGTGTTCTTTCGATCTTAAACTGCAGTAACTATTCCATCTTTGGTGATCCATTGATTTTGGAACTTGGCTACTGATCAATGGTCCAGAGCTTCAATCCCAAAACTGCAAAAGCTGCCACTGTTGGGCCCTTATGAAATGACCTTAACCAAAAATGGCTTTTACTGCACGTAAGGGTCTAAATACCTCACATGCACGCATGTGCTTTTGTATATTGTACATGCTGCTTACAGACTTTATAGACTAACTACCTGAATAATTAATTGAAATGTGAGGCTGTGCTTGGCCATTTAAAAAGCTGATGCTAATGATTATTTCACTTTGGCTGATTGTTTTGATGTTGGCTTTCAGGTCAAAAACACATTTGCAATGCGTACAGCTGGTTACGCCGTGTGTGTCTGTGTGTGTGTCTGTACATGTAAGCAACCTAGATTTAACCTAGTTTATGGTTAACACCTCAGACATCATAATTATGTGACACACGCAAACAGTTCAAAGTGTCAGTAAACAATCCGAGATGCTGCAGGCCACACTGATCATTCCACATTTCAGACCATGAAGATGTTTTAATTTACAGTATGTGTGTTAAATGGCTCTGGTCTCGACCTCGCATGATCCAGACTGGTCCTCAGACACTTTTTTTTAATTTTTTTTTTTTTTGGTGAAACCTGATTGATAAATATAGCATTGTGCAATAAAGCTAAGACTAACTACTTGAAACACACAACCATCTTTGTGTATTTTTTTATTAAGAGATGTTATTTAACTATTTCACTGTTATTTAACATTAAGTTGGACTATCTTTATAACTGAAGAGTTCATTATAATTATATATTGATTAATTATATATAAGGATATAGGGCAGCACAGCTTGGTGAGTAGCACCGCTGCCTCACAGCAAGAAGGTCCTGAATTCAATCCCAGGGTGGAACAGTCTGGGTCCTTTCTGTCTGCAATGTCCTCTGTGTGGGTTTACTCCGGATCCTCTCCGGATACTCTAGACTTGTTAGGTTAATTGGTGTCTCTAAAAGTGGTCCTTTTTGTGTGTGCCTGCGTGTGCCCTTAATTAGATAAATTGCCGCACCGTCTGGGGTTGTTCCTGCCCTTGCACCCAGAGTTAAGCACAGACTGGCCTGTGACCCTGACTTCTTTTAATTTCATTGTACATGTGTATAGTGACAATAAAGGCATTCTACTCTATTCTATTCTAACAAATGGTGTCCCATGGAAAAAAAATGCACACAGTTTTTTCGTACTTTTAATAACCCACAGGCTTCTTGCAACACTGCATGATTTAGTGTGGACTGTGCTAAGAAGTCATTTGATTTAGAATCTGAAAGAACTCGATTTTGCCTGCTAGTTATGCTGTGTAACAAATTATGTTTCCTATATGCAAACTTGGAAGCAAGTTGTACTGGTTCTGAAATGTTGCAATTTTCTCAGTATTTATGTGCTTGTATACTTTAAGCAAATGGGTACGTGTGTCCTGTGTGTGTGTCCTGTGTGTGTGTCCTGTGTGTGTGTCCTGTGTGTGTGTCCTGTGTGTGTGTGTGTGTGTGTGTGTGTGTGTGTGTGTG
>JAUZST010007275.1:0-14285 GCA_034779995.1 Parotocinclus haroldoi | reverse complement strand
TTTTCTGTGTTTAGTACGGTCCTGTGTTCAGTTTTATGATGTTTTCTGTGTTTAGTACGGTCCTGTGTTCAGTTTTACCATGGTTGGGAAGACCTTTACCTACCTGGTAGGAAGCGATGCTGCTGCTCTGATGTTCAACAGTAAGAATGAAGATCTGAATGCTGAAGACGTTTATGCACAGCTCACCACACCCGTTTTTGGAAAAGGCGTGGCCTACGACGTGCCAAATCCCGTACTTGAACCATAATACACACACACACACACACACTTATACATATATATATATATATATATATATATATATCTGATTCTAATGATTCTCCGATTCATGATTCATATGAATTACTGACTCTCTAAATGATTCATTGTTATCATTTAAATATGTTTTTTGTGTTATTTTCATTCTTTTGCTTAGCTGTGTGTGTGTGTGTGTGTGTGTGTGTGTGTGTGTAGGTGTTTCTGGAGCAGAAGAAGCTTCTAAAGACAGGGTTGAACATGGCTAGGTTTAAGCAGCATGTTCAGCTGATCGAGGAGGAAACCAGGGATTATTTTAAACGCTGGGGCCAGAGCGGAGAGAGAAGTGAGTGCCGATCCCCCCGATCCCCCCATCCACCCGATCCCCCCATCCACCCGATCCTCTGACGCCGTTTCTCCTCTCAGATCTGTTCGAGGCTCTGTCTGAGCTGATCATCCTGACGGCCAGCAGGTGTTTACACGGGGTGGAGATCCGGAGCGTTCTGACCGAAAGCGTGGCTCAGCTCTACACAGACCTGGATGGAGGATTCACTCATGCTGCCTGGTTATTACCCCCCTGGATTCCTCTGCCCAGCTTCAGGTGCACTTATGTTCAGAACATCTGGCAACCCACATCTAAAATCCCACCGGCTCTGGGATCTGGTCTCATCATGGTCTCTTGTTTGCAGGCGGAGAGATCGGGCTCATCTGGAAATAAAAAAAATCTTTTACGGCGTGATCGAGAAACGCAGGAAGAGCCAGGAGAAGGAGGACGACATTCTGCAGACGCTCATCGACGCCACGTACAAGTACGACATGAGTACAAGATCAGTAACGCAATAAATAACACAATCACTAAACCATCAATAACACAACCGATATCATCATCACTAACACAGTCAATATGAACCTTAACCCCACCTGATCCAGGTCTATAGAACTTAACCCCACCTGATCCAGGTCTATAGAACTTAACCCCACCTGATCCAGGTCTATAGAACTTAACCCCACCTAATCCAGGTGTATAAAACTTAACCCCACCTGATCCATGTGTATAGAACTTAACCCCAGCTGATGCAGGTGTATAAAACTTAACCCCACCTGATCCAGGTGTAAGAACTTAACCCCACCTGATGCAGGTGTAAGAACTTAACCCCACCTGATCCAGGTGTATGAACTTAACCCCACCTGATCCAGGTGTATAGAACTTAACCCCACCTGATCCATGTGTATAGAACTTAACCCCAGCTGATGCAGGTGTAAGAACTTAACCCCAGCTGATGCAGGTGTAAGAACTTAACCCCAGCTGATGCAGGTGTATAGAACTTAACCCCACCTGATCCAGGTGTAAGAACTTAACCCCACCTGATCCATGTGTATGAACTTACCCTTAGCTGATGCAGGTGTATGACCCTAAACCCATGTGGTATTCTCTTGTGGTAGGGATGGACGTCCCCTAAATGATGATGAGATTGCCGGGATGCTGATTGGTCTGTTGCTCGCGGGTCAGCACACCTCCTCCACCACCAGCGCCTGGCTTGGCTTCTTTCTAGCACGTGACCAGGACCTTCAGGAGCGTTGCTATGGCGAGCAGAAACAAGTGTGTGGAGAACACCTGCCCCCTATTACGTACGAACAGGTGAGAGCTGGGAGAGCACATAAACCATATTACCCATAATTCCCCTGTGGGATCTGTAAGGCTCATGATGGTGTTGTTGTAGCTGAAGGACCTGAGTGTGCTGGAGCGCTGCCTGAAGGAAACTCTGAGGCTCAGACCCCCCATCATGACCATGATGAGAATGGCCCGGACTCCTCAGGTATAGCCGATACTACCCCCACCATGTCTTACATTATTACCCCGATACTACCCCCACCATGTCTTACATTATTACCCCGATACTACCCCCACCATGTTTTAATTTTTCACTTCTTGACTGGCCTGCAGAAGGTCGCTGGGTTCACCATTCCCGCCGGGCACCAGGTCTGTGTGTCTCCCACAGTAAACCATCGACTACGGGATACCTGGAACCAGCGTCTGGACTTCGATATTGATCGTTACCTAGGCGATAGCCCCGCTTCTGCTGAGAAGTTTTCCTACATACCGTTCGGAGCAGGTAAGCTGGTTGATGTTATGTTAGGATGTGCTACAGAACAGGGAGTGTGTTGGTGTGTATTTACTCGGCCGTCGTTGCGTCGCAGGTCGTCATCGTTGCATCGGCGAGAACTTTGCGTACGTGCAGATCAAAACCATTTGGTCGACGTTGCTGCGTCTGTTTCACTTTGAGCTGGTGGACGGTAACTTCCCCACCATCAACTACACCACCATGATCCATACGCCCAACAACCCCATCATCAGGTACCGCCGGAGAACCCAGGACCTCCCGGCCCAGAGCCACTAACACCCCCCCCCCCCAACACACACACACCCTTCAGATAACCGCCTGAAGATCTCCATCACCTCCGACACAGTGTAAATAAATCGACCAATCAACACCTTCCTCTGATAATAAATACCTTCATACACAATGATAATAGTGTCCTGTTGTTTTATCTTATAATAATATCTATTCTTATATTCGGCTTAATAAATGCTTAAACGCCAAGCCGTGATACTACCACCACCATGTTTCACAGGTGGGACGAGGTTCATCTACCGCTATAGGGGACAGGAACTCATAGGGTACCGCTATAGGGGACAGGAACTCATAGGGTACCGCTATAGGGTACAGGAACTCATAGGGTACCGCTATAGGGTACAGGAACTCGTAGGGTACCGCTATAGGGTACAGGAACTCATAGGGTACCGCTATAGGGGACAGTCTGGGGTCATATCCGTCACCCCGTGGCAGTACGTAACCGTCCCCGCTTCCTCTGACCCGTAAGGTCGAGCAGAGGTCATGTCTTTCTGTTGGGGCAGATGGACGACCCTGCTTTGGGAAGCTCTAAGTTATCCTAGCTTTAGTTTAAGATTATTCTATCTATGAGGTCTGTGTTTATGCTAATGAGATGAATAAAACAGATGTTTGGTTTGGGACAGATGTGGATAACAGACACAGGGCTACCAGCAGAGAAATAAGACTTTTATTCAGTAATAATGGTAGTAAAGTTTTAAAGTATAATTACCATGCAGGACAGAGTACATAAATCACCGAGTAAGTGTAATCTTAATAAAGTTTCACTCAATTCTAAGTGATCGCAGCCCTTGATTAACTAATTAAAAGAGATTAGATCTACAGAGATCTTCGGAGAAGGATCGGGTCGAGCAGGAGATCCAGTAATCATCGTCCTCAGTCACTCTAGAATAGATTCACATGAAACAAAGGATTAGAGGGTGGAAAATGGAGCAGATTAGCAGGCTAATTAATGAGAACGAGTAAATCTATTGATGAGACTTACGGCAGTTTAGAGCAGAGCGCCAGGCTGGAACCTGAACCCCAATCATGGAGCAAGCGATCTCATAAGCCCAAACAGCAGGACAGACCATGTCTGTGCTCGGGTAAGAACACATGTCATACACACAGGAAGTGTAGTACGGTTTAGGGTCGATATGAACATGGCATTGCTGGAAGGGTCCACTGGTGCTGGTGATGATGCTACAGAGGTTAGAGTACTCCCGTTTTTTTGGGCAGTTGTTAGGATCAGGTAGCAGGTCGTTGGCACCACATCTAAAAAGAACAGTGGATAGAAATTAGTAATATAGAAGAGGGATCATGTGATAAAAAACCAGCACTGAATAAATGTGCTGGATTTAACAGAACTTTTTAACTGTAATATTTAATAACATCATGTTTAATTACCCTGGAGCGCTGATGCTCGATTTCCAGCTCTTTCCAAAAGCATTATCATCAGATGCAGCTGCTCCACTCGGCATCTTCTTATCATCTGTAGGATCTCCGTTGTTGTTTCCACACATTCCACACACTGACCCACTGAAGCTTGGACCCAGTCTCACTAATAGTGTCATGATACCATCAAAGTAGATCATAAGATCATTGGAAGCTTTCACAACCACAAACGGCTTCTCATAATAAATCTGGGCAAGATTGCCAATTTGATGAGGAAATTTCTGCACCGTTTTAACATCAACCTGCAACGAAATAAAGAATTGAAATGGTTGTTCCAAATCTTAAAATAAGACTGAATGTAAGAGCGTTAGCAGTTTGAATACCTTCACGTTTCTGTTCTGACTAATGTTAATACGAGTCTGTTTTCCTCCTTGAGATAGCCAAACATCCACTTCAGACACAAACGACACAGTCTTGGTTACACGGTGTGTGTTACTTGCCACCACACGAAATTGTAGTCCGGTGTTCACACAGGTCTCAGAAATCACATATGAACAAGAGCCCTGAATAAATATTATTCAAAACAACTGTCATTAGAAAATACACATATTAGCATTTGATGACAGTAATTCATATTTCAAAATAAGCTTCTTGATTATTTTTTGTTAGAAATATGCCAATATATTTTCACAAATAATCAGTAAACATTGAATCCTTGCCTGAAAATGAGCTAGAGCTCCATCATAGGTGTAGTAATGGGGATCACCCGTCACCATGCATGTGGATATTGGACTGTAGCAGCCAAGATGTCCATTCTGGATCTTACACTGCTGGTTGGAGGTGCAGGATGTAGAGATACACTGCACATCATTTCCAGCAAAGCACTCACACTTTTGAGTACATCCTTCAGTCCAGAATTTCTCCCCAATCTGTAGGAGCAAATCATAAAGGACACCCAGAAATATCATCAATTTCATCCCTTATATCCAAATTCAGAGAAACGGGGACTTTGGACAACAGAGTAAAGAAATGAAGTGGTGTAACATTATTGAGATCTGACCTGAAAATAGAATCCATCGTACCAACAACCACACTGTGCTGCTGGTACACAGAGTCCTCCACTCCTCACAAAGCCATCATTACAGAAACAGCCCTCTGTACATGATCCCTGACATATAGCAGCAACACTGCCGGTACAGGTATGATCACAGTCTGTACCACAAAGCTCATAGTGGCTGTTCATGGGACACTGCATACCTGAAAGATTAGCACACACACGTACAAGAAAAAGAAATCCATTAACTTTAAAGTTTAGGATCGTCTGGATTTCTACATTAGTCTAAGCTTAAACATCATTTTCATTTAGTGAAAGAACAGATCTAAAAATAATATAGTGTTTATATAATGTTCTAAGTTTAGAATGTAAAATGATGATCTATAAGAGTTACACTTACTGCAGGATGTGCTCTCTCTCCAGATGTTCATAGTAACACCTGCAGACTGACAGGCTCTAACATAGGTTTGGATGGAATCACACAGTTTATCATGACTGTTCCCCTTGATACAAACATCAAACACACACTCTGTAAAGTAGGTCTGAGGATCCACTGTGGCATGACATACACTGAAGGGACCCTGGCTGCTCTTGATGATGTCACACATGGTCTGTGCTGTAGTTTGGTCTGAGCAGGATGGACAGGAGTCTCCACATCCATCGTTGCATGACGGGTCACTCTCGGCTTTCCAATCAGCTCCAAACGCTGAAGCTGAAGAAGCTAGAGTACCAGCACGTGTAAGGAAGTCATCATCGCTGTTCCCATTGTAGTTTCCACACAGACCACATGTAGCTCCACTGTAACTTTTTGGAACGGTGACTCTCACCACTGAAGATCCATCATAGCTCACAGTTAGCCCAAAATCAGTCGTAACAAAGATGGTGTTCTGTCCATTGGAGTAAACAGACAGACTTCCAGAGGCAAGCAGAGCAGGAAGGTTCCTGATTTGACCATCGATCTGGAAAATAAACAAAATTGAAATCAGTCTCCAATGATTGGGTTATTACATCATTATATTTTTATAGGAATATGACCTACCTCGACTGTATTGTGCATGTAGCGTGAAATGTGCACCAGATGTTCCAAAACATCCACATAGACTCCAACAGTGTCTGATACTTGAGCTCCATTTACTGCTTCGTTTTGTACAATCACTTTAAAATCGGTCAGGCCCAGTGCAGTGTTACATACAGCTGCTAGTACGTATCTGCAGGTGCCCTGGAAGGTAAATCTGTTTTTATCAAAAGTGGTGTAGTGGGGGTCACCGCTAACGGTGCAAGTTTCAAAAGGAGGATCATTGCAGCTGTAAACACCACTCTCCTCATCACAGACTTTAGGGAAATGGCAAGTGTCTGTGGTGAGTTTCAGAAACTGGTTGGTACAGGTATATTTCTGCTGGCAGTCTTTTGTCCAGTATATGCCACCATCTGGTATTGAAGTACCTGTTAGAAATAAGTAATTCAGTAAAATTAGACAGAGCAAAGAACAAGCTGATACTGAAACGTTTAAGGCCATTTGTGAGGAAAACAGGCTCTCCTTCCAAAAATGACTTAATATTCAGGACTGACTGACTTTACAAAACTGATATCATTTTTAGAATCAGATGATTAATTGACCAAATTATGACTTTTTAATTTTGGAGATTCACATACTTTCACTGGATTGGCTGTTTGGATTAAACTGATTCATTCAGCTTAACTTGACTATTTTTAGATCGATGACTTCGAAAGGGGAATTTTGAGCAAAGGCTTTTAGCTCTGCTCCAGTTGGAAGCTTTTCCAAAGCAACGTCTGTGTTTTTCATTGTTCTTGGGCTTTTTTATGAATGGATATGTCTCAAAAACATGGTTTAAAAGCAACATTTTAGTCTGAATATCAAAAAAGTTAAAGTTAGGAGTTTATTCATTAAATGTATGATGTATTAAATGTATAAATGGGGCACTTTCAGTTAAGACGTTCAGTTTAATATATCAGGGGTAGGAGCTTCTTGCCAAGGCAGGTGCTGAGATTATCTGTTTTCTCAAAAGTGAGGTTTTTTTTTGCAGCAGTCTCAAATTTAAAGGGGTATAGATTTTTTTGTCTCAGTGCCCATCCTGGAGAGAAGCACTTGCTTTTGCTAAAGCCTCTCATGTTTGAGAACGAGTCCATCATGATGTAGAATGTCAGAGTTCAAACCTTATAGAGAATATTTTGTTGAACATTAAACAAAACAAGTCGAACAACGCTGACTTTTAAAAAAATCTGTGTATAAATTTACCTCAAAATGCAACAAGTCTACAGGCGACAGTGTGACAGATAGAAAATGACTGTAGATTATTATTTTATTAGCCGGATGATTTATTTATTTATATATATGTGTGTGTGTGTGTGTGTGTGTGTGTGTGTATACCCAGGTAGTAACACCGGTTTCCCAGATCTACACGGAACGCCCATCGCCCCGGAACATTGACATTGGTGCTGGTTGGAAAATTGTCGTAAATGGAACTTAATGAACCAGGAAGTGAGTAATAGTCCCTGGACAAATAATCTGTGTTGTAGCCACCCTGGTAATGACAATAAACAAAATCAAATAATTATCATTTTAAAATGGTTTTACAATTAAAAACTATTTAATAACATATAATAAATACATTATCCTTACCAGTACACCAATGGTAATTGAGTGAGTGATGCCATAATTGAATAATACGAATGAAAGTTGTCCATTTGTAATCAAAACTCCTTGTACAGTTACACCCTGGAAAAAACATGCTAACAAGATAAGCTAACTGTTGTCTTTAACAACAAGTTTGAAAATCTGCATTTAAAAAAAGCTGCCTAGTAAAATCATCAAGGTTATTAGCTAAACAGCCAAACAACTGAAATGATAATCTAAAAAAACAAACACATTTCTTACCAAGCTTGTTGCAAAATAAGGAACATCTAACCATGTCGCTACGAGTACAGTCGTAGCGCTGAAGGTCAGCTGAGGGAAGTACTGGTTTATGTCCTGTGTAGCTTGAGTGAGAACAGGTCCAGAGGTGTATTGCTGATATGAAATGGTACCTGCATTTCTGTTATCCAAATCAGTACAGTAAGGAGCGATCATGTCAACATAGGCCATATTAGGGAATGGGCCACAGTGGTAGGTTCTTGATGTTGCAGTAAAAGTGAAGTGTCCATTGTTATTCACCTAGAATAAAATAAGATTAAACATTAAAAAAAACTTAAACATTTAATCAGATTGCCTACCAAGCCATACATTTTAAAATATGTGACCCCACCCATTTTTTGTAGTTTACCTAGATCTGAAAACATGGGATTAGATTGGAAGATTGGATTCTTACATCAGAAGAAGGATCGTTCTAAACAGAGCACCACTGAGTATCTCCACTTCATCACCTATGGTCCATCAGATAATTCAAATATTCAGAGAACCCTGAGAAATCTCTGTGTGCAAGAGGCAAGTGCTCTGTAGTAGAAATCACTGTGTGCACTCAGGAACATTTCCAAAATCCAATAGGTCTGTAAACGCTTCACCACTTTATCCTATTTTGACCAAAGGAGGTCTTAGGGAGCTCTTGTTAACTTGTTAACTTTTATAACAATCATCAATTATTATTAAGGAAAGCTTACAAATGCCAGAAATGCTTACAGTTATTTAGAGTTAAACATGTTTGTGTGAATACAAAAAAATCAAATGTACTCACAAATACTTGGCTGTATGTTTTTCCAAAAAAGACAAATTGGTCCTGAAGAGTGATAGCATCTGAACTTCCATCATCAAATGTGGGACTTGGTGTGTCTCCATCTCCATATGGGTAGAAGATAGCTGGGAAGTGACATTGTTAAACATCAGAAGTGAAATTCAATGTTTTTTTCTTAATACTGAGAAACTTGTTTTATTTAATTCGAATACAATTTTTCCTGGTCAGAATTGGGGGGCATTTAGCTGGTCCAGGTCCCCTGCACTATTCTGAAAGGCTTTTTAGACTGCCCACAAGCTCATCGATTGGATCTGCCGTCGCTGGTGATTGGTGATAGGCCATCTCCACTGTCCATCCCTGCCATTATTATTATATAAGACCAATGTAAAAAAAGATTTTTGATGCAGAACTGTTGCCCTACTGAGCAGTATGTAAAGTAAGTGCACTGAATACTTGGCCAGGGCTACTTGTGCATTAATTACTGCATCAATGCGGCATGGCATGGAGGTAGCCCAGGTTGCTGTGATAGCAGCGTTCAGCTTGTCTGCATTGATGGGTCTGGTGTGTCTCATCTTTCTCTTGAATCCCCTTGAATCTCCAAAAAGCTTGTCGGTGTGAATTTGACGGTTTAGTGAAATAGTCGTAAGGCCAGTCCACCAGAGCAACACTCTATACCTGTTCACGTTTCCAACAGGCTTACCCCTTCACTGAGCAGCCTGTTGAAAGAGCTCTGGTCATAGGTGATTCTATTTTGCGTGTGAAACTAGCTACACCTTTAGAGACACCAGCAGCTAGGGTTACATGTATCCCTGGAGCCAGAGTGCCGGACATAATAGGGAGCCTTAGTAATCTTCAGAGCTGTAGATGCTTTAGGATAGTTATTCATATAGACGCTAACGATATACGCCTTCTCCAGTCAGAGCCTACTAAGGCAAATTGTGTTTTAATTCAGTCACTAATACTGTCTTCACTGATCAGATCGTCTAAGTCAGCAACATGTTTATTAGATCCAATCCCTGCATATTTACTCAAAGAATTATTACCTAGTATTATAGAACCATTACTTATTATCATAAACTCATCCCTCAAGGTACTGGCACTTTCTTGGTTTAAAGCGTCCTTAAGGTTGGAAAACACCCTGCTATTATTATTATTATTATTATTATTATTATTATTATTATTATTATTATTATTATTATTTATTATGCTGCTCACAAAGCTTATGGGTATTCCAAAATGAAATATAAACAATATAGTGATATAAAAGTACATGAAAGGAGCCCTGCATTTATTTATATTAAAAGCAAATAATTTTCCATACTATCCCAAATTTGTCTGATTTGCGGTTTTACAAAGTACCCAAAACCCTTCTTTTTAATGTGTGTGAAATGGCTTGTAAATTGTCCTTGGGTACTAGAAATTTATTATTATTATTGTTATTATTATTATTATTATTATTATTATAACAGAACTAAAAACAGAAACATGATGGAGATTTAAGAAATTACCTGGTGGTTCTGCTTTGGTCAGTCTGCCTGTAAAGAAAAAATAATAAATAAAAAGAATATTTAGTAGATTATAATAAACAAATCACTTTATACTTAGTAAATAAATTACAAACATCATTATTGAGAGAGTTAAAACCATCAGATCTTACTGTTTATGAGCAGAAGCAGCAGCAGTGACACAAACAGTGAAACTCGAGATCTCATTGTGGATCCGATCTGACAGAAACACTAGAACAGAAGATTCAGATCAGAAAAAGATTCCCGGCAAACTCTGTGGAAAATATAAAATCCACCTTTCTCTAAGATCCAATAATCAATTCTAGCAGTGAAAGTTTAAAATAAAAATAGAAAATGGAGGAACTGCAGGAACTGAGAGGTTCCTGCTCCCTTGTATTTCTCACCTGAATGCTGGCATTCCTGTCTGGGTGATTTATTTATTTTTTTGTTTTATTTTTTTCACACTAAAGGATCATTTATTTTATTATTTATTAATTGATTGATCTGATCTGTAAATCAGTTTAAAAGCAAAACAGTAACACGATGATTAACAGTCATTTTCCCCTTGGTTTAACCCCTCTTATCCTGGTCAGGGTCATGGGGTGATGCCCATGGGGTGATGCCCATGGGGTGATGCCCATGGGATGGAGCACCTGAATCAGGTGATGGTCTAGTGAATTATCACAGCACCTCCTGAGTGTGAACTGAGGATCTTATTTATTATTAATCAATAAATATATCAATCAGTTACTATTAGTAATAAATAAGAGCAATAAGAGTTACATCATCTGTTTTGGTTTAAAAAACATCATCGTACCAACATGGAACAGAAAACGAGTTTCATTATAATCATTTTAATTTAAGAGTGTGTTCACATTTATTCAGATCAATTTAGTAAACATTAATTACAAATTCACAAAAAAGAAACATTTAGGTCCAATTTATTAGATAATAGTGTAATTTGAACAATACCACTAATTAATTCTAACAATTAATTCTAATTCTGTGGAGCCGCTAAATATTTTTATTTTATATTATTTAAGCAAATTAAACTAAATACAAACTATCTGCCACAACAACAACAACAATAATAATAATAAAATGATTCAGTAATCTTCTCTAAATCAAATCATCTCGACATATTAAATAATGTTCCAGTAGATTAATTAATTAAATAACAAAATGAATCAATAACATGATTATGATGGTTTTGTTTATCATAAACTGATTTATACTTTATATTATATTGAGGAGAAGCAGAAACTTGAACAATATAAGCTGGGATTATTGGATAATAAATAATACACTGATCTGTTCATATTCTAAAATAACTGTTTAAATTTTTCTATCGTAAAGCCAAATTCCAAAATATTTAAATATAATCCATATACCTGTGTAATACTTAAAAGATTAAAAAATAATCTAAACTAAACACTGTAAATACGTTTTATATAGAGATATAAGTGTGTGAATTTAAGATCAAATAAACTTTCTTTTAAACTATGACGAGAAACTTTTGTTACCTCTGATGTCACTGCAGACCAATCTCTCTCTCTCTCTCTCTCTCTCTCAGCTTCCTCAGTGCTCCCCTTTATATACAGACTTCTTGGGTGGTTCCTAACTGAACATCACAGAATGTTCTAGCTCGCCAAAGTCTTCAGTATTAATTATAATTAATTGCTTAAGATAAGACCTGGTATTGTAACTGTTCACGCCAATCACACGCCTGTGTTTCAGCTCCCATTATCAAGTTTTGTAACTCTGTGTTAAGATTAAACCTGATCAAGGAGCACCAGCACACATGAAGTGTAGAATCAGTGGGCACTTACTAACAGGGACAGTTCTTATTTTACAGAACAGTTCCTAAATACACTATAAATACCAATAACTGATTCTGTCATTTAACCACGTAGGCCATTTAGAACTGATTCTTATTTAAAATTGCAGCATGGCAGCCCCTCAGTGATCCAGATCAAATCTGCATGGTGATCCTTATTAAGCTCAGATTCCATGAGAAAACAAACAAACCTGAGGTTCTAAGGGATCAATCAAGCGTTTATTTTTGTTCAGTTATCACAATTAGATGCCCAGGTAAGGCTTTGGTAATAAGTTATCTAAAACAGAAACACACAGTGACGGGATAAAAACCATGGAAACTACAAACAAATAAATATTTCAAACAGGGCTTCAGAACCACAAAACAAATATATTCGGATATAAAATGATCTGAATAGTTTTTAAACAAAAGGGACAATATATGTATGAATCAATAATAGTGTGCAATTAAATTAATTAATTGTAATCACCTCCACTCCTTATCTAGTGACTCACAGGTACACAAAGTGTTCTAAGGACAGTCTGTTTACCCATGCGTGTGTGTTAAATCTATCAGCCACACCCAAGCCAGGACATGTAGAAAACAGACCAAATTCAAGCCAAAAATCCTGTAAAAACTTTATCTCACTGTGGTCTTATATAGCAGAGTTTCTCATGAAATGTAAACAACATAAAGCCAGCGCAGGAAGAGAAAAGATAAAAATAAAGATAAAAATATAGGCGTTACAGAGAGCTCCAGAGCTCATGTTCTGATATCCCAAAGAGTCAATGATTATCTTTATTATATTTTAACTGGTTTCTTGAAGCATATTTTATTATATTCCAAATGTAAATATACTAAAAAAGCATAATGTTTACAGTAAACATATATCATCAGCTACAAAAGCTGCTATAATCATATCACAAAAAAAAAAAATTCTACATATTGTATAATGTTCCAGTAGAGTACTTCAATAAATGCCTAAATGAAACAATATTATTATTATTCCGATCGATTACTTGATTTGCACTATATGTAAAATATGTATTAAAATCTATATTATCAATATTATCGATAAGTGTATAATCTACTGTATATACCTAACGTTATACACAGAAATGTACTTAAAACATATAAATTTACATCACAGTACAAATACATCTTACAAAAACAGGGAAACTTTATAACAAATATATTTATTATAATGTCTTACATTTTTATAATGTTACAAATATACTTGCATTATTTTGTTTGAGGCATTTTAGGGCCAGTATTTTCTATCTATCCATCCTCCCCAGTAGTAGAATCCTTTTTTGTTGGAAAACTTGGACTGCTAGAATAAATACCTCTTATCTCTACGGCATCTCTTCTGCTTCTGAGCTATTACAGGGTACGACCATATTCTGAAAATTAAATTTCAGCAGTGCCTACCACCCTGTGTGCCCCCAGGAAGACGATGAGGAGGTAGCCTAGCGGTTAAGGTACTGGACACTGGCCCTAATGGTCCTGATGGTCTCTTTTAAATGTATTCTTTAACTTAAGGTAAGCAATTTAGAACTGATTCTTATTTAAAATTGCAGCATGGCAGCCCCTCTATGATCCAGATAAAATCTGCATGGTGATCTTCATTTAGCTGAGATTCCTACAGACATCAAGGTTCTACAAGATCAAACCAGAGTTTGGGTTAGTAGTGTTTCTTTTTTTCAGTTTCCGGTTAGGCTTTGGTAATCAGTTATCTAAAACAGAAAAACACAGTGATAGGATGAAAACCATGGAAACTACAAACAAATAAATATTTCAAATAGGGCGTGAGAAGCACAGAACAAAAAATATAATGAAGGTGATAGGAATTAATCGGAATTAATTTTAAACAAAAGGGAAAATACCTGCTATTGTACACAATGTTCTCCACACCAGGTGTAATGATGATAAGAACACAGAGAAGAATAAACTTATACATTTATAACGTGCTTAATATTGAATGTAATAATGTGGTGTCATTAAATTAATTAATTTTAATCACCTCCAATCTAGTGGCTCACAGGTTCACAAGGTGTTTTAAGGACAGTGTGTTAAATCTATCAGCCACACCCAAGCCATGGTAGGTAGGTCACATCACACACAACTGTTCAGGTGTTGGTAGATGCTGCACGTTTGTTGCATTTATTATTTATGTGCATTTAGTCAGTCTAGATGTTATATTAA
>JAUZST010007274.1:0-39652 GCA_034779995.1 Parotocinclus haroldoi | reverse complement strand
CATTTTCTGTAAATCATATAAACTTCATTTCACTTCTCAAATATCACTGTGTTTGTCCCCTATATGATATATTTAACTGCTATTTTTTTATTCAACAATCAATGATTTATAAAGGTAAATCAGAAAAATTAACAAGGCTGCCCAAACCTCCCCATCCCACTGTATTTACACTATTAAACTACACCAACTATGGACTTTGATTGATGGCACTGACACTTTGCACATTTAACTTCTGCATGGCTGAACCTAATCCCAGGCTCAACTTTCTGCCAAAAGTCATTTGATCAGACTTGAGCCTTGAGGGTGCTCAGCGCACTTATATGCAGTTCAAGAAAATAATACAGGCGAAATTTGTTATAAGCTTTATTGGCGCTCCTGAAGATTGGGGCAAGTGTCTGTATGGGCATTGTGTGCCCAGGAAGCAGGGAGCTGTGGGAGTTTCCACTCCATCAATAGTTTCTTTCCGCTAGGGTTTGGAAAGCGGCCAGCATCCCGAGTCTTTGGTCAGCAGCAAGCGGGTGCCAGAAGTAACTGCTGTTTTCTGTTTTCTATCCTTTCTTTTATTTTTTTATAGGGATGTAGCAGCAATTTCCTGGCTGACACTACATGAATAATGATTCATGACAGAGCTGCCTAGGACTAAAGTGCCCATGATTATTATTATTTTTTTTAATCAACCAAACCCACTGAATAACTGGTGCATAATGGAGCTCCAGAATTGCCTTTATGGGTTTGTTTTAAGGCTTTTAACAAGAGAAAAGTAATGTTACAGAGAGACCCCAGGTTAGAAATCGGGGGCTTAATGAGCCTAATCAGCACTAACTATATTTATTTGGTAAGCTTTCCCAAAGCCCTTTCTCAGTTTAGCCTGTTTACTACTGAATTGAACTGAATAGATTACCTATCAGTCTAATTTACTGATGGATGGACTCTGTCATGAAGCTTGTGATTTGCACACCTAGGCGAATTACTGTATTCGGAAACTGCTATATTCTGGTGAGGGTCACTGAGCATCTGGATCCTATCCTGGAAACACTTTTCAACAAGGCACAAATTTATCACAAGACAGTCATGACTACAGCCTACCTAATGGCATGTTATACCCCATACGCATAAATACCAGAGGCAATTCATTTTGGCATGGGAGGTACTTGGTTTAGAAAAAAAAAAGAATTGTGCAGTTTGGCAAGATTTTGTGGTTGCCTTCCCTGTCGTCTCACTTGTTGCTCCAGGTAGTCGCGTATCGTGGTTCAAATTTACTGTCACCTCAACAAAAGAACATATTCTACCATAATTAAACACCCACCACAACATCACAGAACTTCATCCACCTTGAACCAGACGTTACTCCACACCGTCCTCACTGAAGGCTTCCTGAGGTCTTAAGATGAACAAGACGCCTAGAAAAATTTACATTAAGACAGAAAATAAGATTTATCAGACCAAATAATACATTTCCAGCCATGAACAGTCACAATTTTGAGTATTTTCTCTTACTATACCCAGTGAACTTTGTGAGCAGAAGTAAGCAAATTCTGTGTGACCGTTCATGGTATGCCTTTTCCGATATGGAGCATTTTTTTTTTCAGAATTTGGTTGTGAAGGACCTGTGTTGACTTCTACAAGCGATACTGGCCTGGAAGTGGAATGATTTTTATTCACAAGCTATGAAACACGCCGATATTCACTGCGCATCAGTTTTGTCTTTTGGCCACAATTCTGACAATACTTTCCTGTAGGCTGGGATTTTTGCCACCACTGGTAGACCTGTATGAACGTACCCTTTAAAAATCTGCTAATTCAGCAACGACCTTCACATTGGGTTTTTTTCTACTCATTTACGTCTGCTTTGCAAATGATTTTTCACAAATTAAATCAGATATTCACCACACGTACCACTCAGTATATTTTAGTAGCCAGCGCAAGTACTGATATGTGAGTACTGTTGACGTGGGGGTGGATGTGTCATTATGATGACAACAGGTGCTAAATGCTTAACTGCAGCAGGGTGGGCAAGTGAGCAGGCTTTTGCTTGACGAGAAAATGTTTAGCTTTTGTCATATTCATGTTAGAAATGTAACAAGAATTAACTCGCATGGACATGCATGGACATTGCTCATATGCCAAACCAGAGGTTGTTTGTGTGGACACAACACTAGCTGCTGCACCGATTTCAATGTATCATTTCCAATGTAAAACAGAAATGCCGCACTATAATTTTTTGGATTTTACCCATCAATCTCAATATGATCCTTTCCAATGTCTTCACTGCCAAATTCTACACTATATAAAAGCTGAGAGAGTGTTGACTAACCTTCCTCTAAAGGCAGATCTTCCTCCTGCTTTCCATTTTCCATATTATGCTACCCGTCCAGAAGAGTGAGTCATGCCACATCAGTTCAGAGCCACGGCAGTTAGATGTGGCTGCTGCACACAATGATTATGTGTATAGTGAAGCTATCCTGTGCTGGAAACAAAATGCAAACAAAAAAACATGTTTTTACTGTATATATTTTTCTTTTACATCAACATGCTCATAGAGACATAAATGCCAAAATGGAGCCTACAAAATATCAAACGCTAAAAGCGGATGTGTAATAACAGCATGCAATTTGGATAAAAAGCTCAATTTGCTGCATGCACTGGCTTTTATCACGCAGGATGATGCGTATAGAGCCATCAATGTTAAAATGGTGTCAGCTCCAGTTGTCATCTTAACGTGCAGAAATGAGTGCTTTTGACACCATGCCACTTTATGTGGAGGGTTTTTATTTCATTGTGTTAACTTCGTTTATGCTCTTCCGTATATCCAATACAAGGCCGGGTGGGGATGGTCTTACCACTGATGCAATGAAAATGCGTTCCACAAAATTAGTATGCTCTGTCCAAAGAAGCTGCCAGAGTAACAAGTAAACTGCAGTATGGAAATGACAGACGAGAAATACAGTAGGACACGGGCTAAGTGGTGTACCATTAAAGTAAACGACAAAATATATTTGATGAATGCTAATGCAGGAAACAGGAACAAACAAACTGTGAGCAGGAACAAGAGGAGCCAGGAGCAACTCATAGTGTGAAAGACCACAGAGTTACCAGGTCTCGTGAAAAGAAACAGGTCTAAAGGGAGGGTCAATTAAGGATGAAACATTGGATTGGATGGAAGACCCAGATGAGCGGAAGAATAGCCAACTGGGAGATCATATATTTAGAACAATCTCAAGGGTCTGTGACTGACAGGGGTCTTAAAATATACTAGGGGCCCAGTGGAACATATTTTCGTTTTCCCCTGCAGTGGGCTGTAATTAAACAGTTGGTTGTGGAAGGGGAAAGTTTCAGAATAAAGCCATTTAGGATCCTGATCTTCATGAAAATGACATTTACAGTATTTAGTACATGCTTTTATCCAGAGCAACCAATAGTTGTAATAAGAACATAACACATCTGTCTATCCAGATCCAAACAACAGTAGTTTGGCAGAGTTGTGATTTGAATACACACCATACTGATCAGTATTTTTAATCCTTAACCTCTGTTCATCTGTGCTTTTATTTAGTTCCTTGATCACTGCATCTTTGACACTCAAAGTTTCAAGGTATGGAGTAGCTGATTTTTTGGTGGGATTACTCTCAAGAAGATTTGTGTGTCATTTTAAATAATGCATGGCATGTCCAATATACCTGTAACTCTTCCTGGAACAAAATACATTTAGATACAGTGCACATGTTAAACAGAACTGTGAAACAACAAACGTTGAAGGGTGTAAGGAAAGTTGTTAAATAATAGCATCTCGTTAAGCAGTGCCTTCACAGATCCCATCAATTCTGCCTATCTTAAGTAAACATTGATAAAATCTTGACCTGACTGGTCTGAGGTGATACTGTCATTAAAGGTTAAACATATTGCCACTGAAAAGTAATGGGTATGGATTTAATAAGGGCACCCTACACCTCTTAGTATAGATTATTTACATAAAATATTCTGTTATTTAGTATTTGATTATCAGAACAATTTTTACACTGAAACCCACCTTAAAGTTTTGGTTGGAAGTTAAATCACATACTAACGACTATGTTAAGCAGATCTGGAGTCAGGCAGTACAGTTTTAACCTCTAGGTACTGCTTATTGCATCTGTGTATATGCTATCAATTATAAATCCTTATATCACATGAAGACAGACTGACTTTGACGGACAGGAAGTCGGTACCTACAAAGTTAGGCAAAAACTGTAAACCCCTGCCTGATGAAACAGGTTGGCCTTGTCCTAAAAAGGGAAATGTCTTGCATCAAACTGACAAGCTATCCGAGTTAGAGCTAGTCTAGAACTACCAACTGAGCCATTTTAAGTTTGGATCCTAAACTAATGATTTTTTGCCCAAAGGTGATTTGTCACTGATTCTTGTCCCATACTTTTGTTGTCTGTGATCATTGTTCTACTTCATGATGGACTTCCCAAGTATCACAGAAATCCCCCCGTACAAAAATATAGTGATGTATGAGTCCTTTTGATTCCTGCTCCCTGTCTTGTGTTTCAGTTATTTCCACAGTTTGAGTGAGATCTGGATATCTACTAGGAGGGTAGACGTAACTGCCAACTCCTGGAAACAGCAGTTTAAAATAATGGGTTTGAACCCTAGGCTGGGATTGTGGAAGTGAAGCTCAGGTGGTGCAGTTTTGTGACCCCGTGAGTGACGGCATCCCATCCGCGGACCTCTTTTGGTGTGTCAACTGAATTCTGAAAGGTTCTGGTAGCCAAGCTCCACCCTTATCCACAACATGTTTACATTGTATCATCATAAACGTGTAAGTTTTAAATGAAAAATTCAGTAATTCAGTCAAGGTTAGCACTCAATAAGTTGAGTAACTTTTTAAAAAAGATACCATAATCTCATATTTTATAAACTGAAGTTTTGAGGTTTTCACATTTCCACTAGCTATTTGTCAGTCACTTTTATGTGGAACAACTTATAATACAACTCATGAAATATTGTAGTTAAGGGATTTCTAAAGTTTGATATTTGAGTTGTAGTAGAAATATATGCTGTACAAAATTTTAGATAAAAATAATAAACTTATTTCTTTCTAGTGAGAGCAAACATAACTCATAACAATTAAAATAACCTGGCCACACTTACATTTGCTTTAAAAAAACTGAGAGAGAAGCAAAGAACTAAATTGCCAATAACTGTTGTGTCAAGACCTCACTCAAATGTGAACTATTTCATGAATGTCATGGTGTATAAAACCATCTGGGAGCACCCTATTACTGACAAAATAGAGCTATCGGTAGTCTACCTGTGCAGCCTTCCAATAGAATGGAAAGCCTCAACGACTTTTTTATTATGCTCTCAGGTTCTGTTGGTGGTCATTATTTATCCTATTGTTCAGAGATGAAATGAAAGAAGGAAGGCTGGAAAGGCTGTTTTCCTCTATTTTTGCCCAAACAAACTCCAGCCCGGTAGTGCTTGAAACACTTACAATTCATTACAGATATAACCTTCAGCCTTGCAAAAGCCAATACAGGATGGTCACAAGCTGTTAGTCATCACATATGTCTTGCATGCCATAGCCAGATATCCATGATCAGGTTTGATGTTGTTTTAAGTTTGTCTGAGTGCATTTCAGTTGAGCAAGGACACAAGCAGAACCTTGTAACCTGACCGTTTTCAAGAAAATTGAATTCCCAGAAATATTTTGAGGTTACTTAAGGACGGCCCATACAGCTATGGGACACATCCAACTGATACAAACCAACTTAAACATTTAGTGAGGCTATTGAACAGCACGTCAAAGTCACATCACATCAGTGTCACACTGTAACAGTGTTATGTGTCAGTGTGGATCAGCGGTAAGGCTCCAGCCTGCTAAGTGGAAGGTTGCCAGTTCAAATGCTGTTCCAACTGCTCAGCATAACTGCAAGTCGCTTCGCATATTCAGTGTAATTGATATGAGTTGTGACTAGTTCTGTAAAACAATTAGCTAGAGCTGTTAGTATATACTTACCTTCTACCGTATGCTCTCAAATGGTAATATAAGGTATTTCTTTAAAGATTTACCACCACAATTTGTCTGCAAATTCACATCCAACTGGCATTTTAGCACACAAACCAAAGTGCCACAATTCCCTCTCTTATGCTCATGGTTTCAATTAATTGTGTATTTTTTTATCTATTACTTGAGAAGTTTCTTTTGTCCTTGTGGCAGGTTTAGCTATTCTTCCTCATTGTCGTTAGTGATAATTTGATCTGTGATAAGTATAGAGCTATAGCTATGGTCTGATGAAGATGTCAGCAGTTTTTAAGTTGCGCATCCATATGTTAGAAGGGCCTAGTGAGAGAAATGTAGCAAAAATTTTACTGCTCTAATCATCATTACTCATCATATGGTACTCATCATTCACACACACATACATACCTTGACGTGACTTCTGAAACCACTGTCATTCATTAATTAATTCATTCATTTATTATGTTATGCTTAATCTACACAGGGTCGCGGTTAAGGTTGTGCCCACCCAGCAACTTTGGGTGCAAGGGCAGAAAAAACCCTAGACAGGAGGCAAATCCATCGTAGGGCACACACACACACAGTCAGGCACACAGTAACACACTAAGGGCCATTTTAGAGATACCAGTTAACCTAACACGCATGTCTTTGGACTGTAGTAGGAACCCAGAGTACCTGGAGTAAACCCACGCAGACACGGGGAGGACATGCAGATTCCACACAAAAAGGACCTAGGTCACTCCACCCTGGGATTGAACCCGGGACTTTCTTACTGTGAGGCAGCAGTGCTACCCTGTGAACCACTGTGCTGCCCGCCACTGCCATTAATTAAACACAAAAATACAATCATGATCATCAGAATGATAACACACTTTGATGCGAAGTACAAATCTTGTTCAATGGCATTTATTGGTATTTTGGTATTATAAACAGTATGGGCGAGCTGCTAATATCAAAACTGCATCATCCTGATTCACAGTGCAGCGGCGTGGCTGGTTTTCAGTTTACCAAAGTTTTCTCAACTCTGCCCACTGCTATGTGCTCTTCACTGCTGCCTGTATCCAATTTCAAACACAGCCAAACTGCCTACACAGCCAAAAATGAACCAGGGGTTTTCATCTTTATTTAAACCCCACTCTGTAGCTCCCTCTGAGGATTGATATTCAAGACTAAATTAATACAAGCAATCTTTTGACTCTTCTGTGTAGTCCACTGAATTGATGGATTGAACGTCCAATGGATACTCGATTGACTGAATTGTCTTCAGGGGGTTTTCACACAGCACTTACTGTAAGTGAAGACCTAGAACAAAGATTATGAAAAACACATTTCAGTCTTTTTTATTATGTTGTTTGGCAGTTTGAACTACACTAGCTCCAAATGGGACCAAACCAATTAGTTGGTTGACGGGCACATTTATAATTATACTGTACTCTGTGTGGATAGATAGATAGATAGATAGATACAGTACAGCACAATCAAGACAAAAACAAAGATATAGATACATAAGCTATAATATATAATACGCTATACATACATGTAAAGAATAAAGAATATCTTACTATTGAACTGAGTCAACAAATACATTTGTAAATATGTCCTGTTCCCTCCACCGGCCCCTGCTGGGAAGAGTGCAATTGCACTCAAGACAAAGGATCTCCTGAGTCAGTCTGTGGAGCTGACACTGACAGCAACCTGCAAGTGAAATTACTTCTATTGTCCATGATGATGGTGTGCAGTGGGTGTCCATCATCATCCATTATGTACAGCAGGTTGTGTGTCCTCCTCTCAGCCATCTTCACCACAGGTTCCAGCTCCACACCAACAACAGACCCTGCTTGCCTGACCAGCTTGTCCTGTCACTTATCGTCTCTCTTCTTCATGCTTCCTCCCCAGCACACCACCACATAGAGACAGCTGAGCACCGCAGTCTGGTGGAACTGGTGCAGGAACTTTTTACAGATTTTAAAGTTCATGCAATGAAATACCTTTTCTTTTTTTTTTACTTTTGTTATAGTGCGGACTCCTGCTAAAATAAAACAAAATTCAAGTTGTCCTCCATCACTCTGCATTCAAAACCATATATCTTTTTCTGAATTTATTGAAAATGAAAAAATAATCCATATAGCCATAAATAGGAACTCTTCCAGACTGACCATTGGGTTCTTGGTCTCCTCTCTTCCCAAGACCCTTTTCCCTCAGTTACTTAGCTTGATGGGGCAGCCAGCTCTACTTTGTTTTTTGTAGCACAAGCCTCAACATAACAAAATGTAAAACAGTGAAAGGGTCTAAAGATTTTTGAATGCATTGTACATTGTATAAGCTAATGTAGAGAATAATGATGAGGGAAGACTGCCCATAAGGGTGTCTTGCATGGATAACTAACGATCGTGACCCTAAAAACTTGACATAATGATTGAAGAGTTAGTCTTTACTCTAATATGCCTTCATAAATATGTATGTGGGTTTATGTCAGTAGTCAGGAAGATATTATGCGATACTTTCATTACCATAACACAACAGTCTGAGCAAAAATTGTGTCTTTGGGAGAATGTTTTCTTTTCTGAGCGATGACTATCACCTCCTGGCGTTTAAAAGCCCTCTATGAACAATCGATGTTGCATGTTGTGATGACACTTGACATCACATGGGCGCTTTTCTCTAGAGGAATGGGTCATCCACAGTGGCCCAGATTTTAGTGCTTGAGAACACTTATTTAAGGAGAGCCAGTGAGCCATCATTTTAAAACATTTTATTATTTTATTCGACTGCTTCAACCAAACCATCCCAATTTCATCTGAAAGCATTCCATACAACCTCTGCAGACACATGAACACATGGTGATATCTTAAAAGTCCACAAGTCCGCATCATTTGTGCCTGGCTGAAGCAATTTCTTATTCTGTATAGAAAGCAAGACATGCAGCAGCACACATTAGGGATAGCATAATTAACCAGTGGTGGGAAAAGGATGGAACTGAAGTGCGCGAGGGCACAAATGAGTACTGCTGAAAACTCATGCTCATGTCATTTGTGGCGTGTTACCATCCTCGCTGGGTCCCCTGTTTCTAAGGCGAGAAGGCCATCCTCTCAACTCGCATCATTATGGAATGTGTGGATGATGCCAAGGATTCCATACTTTATCAGACTTAACTTTTTCTCTCAGTGGAATGCAAGTGTTAGATTAACATGTGCCTATGTTTCAGCTCCACTAACTGCAAAAGGGAGTGGAGTTGGCACCCCCTAAACGGCTAAATTAATCAGCATTCCATGCAGGTTGAAAGAACCAGGGGATCTGCCATGTCAGATTTAGGGAGAGACATTAAATTGACATGTAGGCAGACAAGCTTTTAGGCAATATGTCATTGTACAATGTATCTGTAATATGGTGGCACCTCTGGTTGGCCCAACCCTGAGGAGCACAGAGACTTATGAATGTGCCCCATACAAAACAAGAGGTAATCCACTGAAATACACAGAGACAAGAAACTGTTTGGAGTGCAAACAAACTGGACTTGACAGTAACCAAAAGAACTGGACTTCTGTAATCTCCTGTAACTTCTGTACATTTTTGGATAGTTAACCCACAGTTTTACAGTCCCATTAAGCCACTTCATACATAAAAGGCCTCAATGTGCCAAAGGCACGATACAAACCAAAGCGGTTCAGCATTGGGAACCAGTGCCCTACCTAATAAGCCAATCTATATCCTGGAAACACAGATATCTGGATTTTATGAACGCCAGCGCTTGTCCAGGAGATCAACCTGGGCATTTGTGCACACTAGTCAAGGAATTGAGAGAACTTAACAGAAGTGAAATGCAACATAACTGACAAATCCCACCTCACCAGAAGCAGGATACGAACCAGAAAAGTGGAACAGTGGACAAGAAACATTGTGTTACTGAATACCATAAACCCCAGTGGTAACCTTGAACTTCAGTTATTCTGGTTACTGGTATGATATGTTGTGTGTTTTCTGGTCTCAGTGTGAATTCTAGATCCAATAATGGAGCAGAGGTCCAGGGAACTGTTTACCATGAACACAGGATGCAGAGTGGCCCACAAGGCCTTTGCTGATTATACTCACAAAGTTGTTCGCTTCTGGTAACAAAGGCAGTTGCAGTGAGCGAAAATATACAAATAGTGGACTATTCATTACTTGAAACATGTATGGTCAGATATATCTTGTTCTGCCTGTATGTAAATTATGCCAGGTATTGTATTTATCAAAGACAAACACAAAGGGACAAAGGGAAGACATTTACCGGCCAAACATTGATGTTGCCTACAGAAAGAAACCTGACCAGTCCAGGCAAAATTATATCTCAGCTAATACATATGATCATTATATCACTGCTAAAAAAACAATCCAAATGGTGGCTTAAGACTACTTAAGTCTGTAAGATGTGCTGGTAATAAATACATAACATGTATTTTAAAAATATATATATTATTTAAACATTTTATTTTTACAAATCCTATCTCTTAAATCTCACTGGTGCTAATTAGAAAATCAGTTCCAATGTTCCAATTTTACCATGGAAATCATCCTATATATAATGTTTTACCTGTATGAAAGAAACTCTGTTGTCTCATTATTCTATATAGCAATTCAAAGCTGTGAAGACAGCGTTTCTATATCGTAAAAATGGTTTTAAGACTATGGTGGTTAAATTCCTCTAGACCTTATAAAGAAGTTTTGCTGCATAGGAGTGAGTGCAGCAGACAGAATAAATTGTCTGTGGCCTTTGCTGTCTGTGTAAACCTCGTTTTTATGCAACCTCAGAGCTTATAGATTCTACACCAGTGGTGCTCAAACTCTGGGCAGGCCTTGGAGGGCACATGGTAAGTGCTATGGTGGAGACGAGTAAGCAGACTTTTAGATAAGCTTTTCTTTAAATGATAAAATAGATCGTACATAGATATAGCACTGCAGAAGGTAATGCCTGTGTCCCTCTAGGGAACAAGATTTGTATCTTTTGTCTGTATATAGCCTGGCATTAAAAAAAAACACCAATAAATGGACTGCTTACTCTAAACTGGACTTTGGGGTGAATGAGTGTGAATAAGTGACTAGCAGTCGACTTCACCTCAAACCTGTGAATCCAGGATCCAGTGTTATTTTTGTAGGCTGGTTATTCAAGGTTGTAAAATGATGCAGAATGAGCAGTTTTCAGTGTGTTTTACTAGAGCTGATATTGGAGAGTTTATAACTTACTTGATTTAGCAACACAACGCGTGTTTCAGCTTTTATCAAGGCATCCATTTGCATTAAAGTACAAAAATAAATGAGGTATAAATTAAGTAAAGAAAGATTGTAGACGTCATATTGTGCATGTTCTAGAGCAACTTAAATCGATGTAATAAAATCATTAATCTGCATGGGGTCATTGGCCAGCCGGTGCCCACCTGGCAAATCAGGGTGCAAGGGCAGGAACGACCCTAGACTGAACGCCAATCCATCACAGGGCACACACACACAGTCATGCACACAGTTACACACTCCGGGCCACTTTAGAGACACCAATTAACATAACACGCATGTGTTTGGACTGTGGGAATAAATCCACGCAGACACGGGCAGGACATTCAGGTTCAGATTCAGAAAACTTTATTCATCCCCTATCGGCAATTGAAGTAACATGCAGACTCCACACAGAAAGGACCGAGACCGTTCCACCCTGGGATTAAACCCAGCATTTAGCAGACACCCTTATCCAGAGTAACTTACAGAAGTGCTTTATATTCTTCTTAGTAGTCCAAATCTCAGGTTAGTACAAATACGCAACTGCACAAAAACACAATCTAAGCAGAATGTGCTAGAATCTGATGTGGAAAAATCAACAAACACACAAGAAAAGTATTTTTGTAATATGCAGTTGTATTTTCATTCTTCACCTAAGTATTTAGTCGTCATTTGAAGACCTTCAGAGATACAGTAGAAGTTCATTCCACACCGCACAAGAGTCTTGGTGTATGTCTTCCTTTAGTCTTAGATAGAGGATCCACTCGTGTCAAGCTTGTGTCTCTGGGGTTGCAAGATACAGAGCATGGTTTGATTAGAGCCTTTAGGTAAGATGGGGCTTTTCTATTTTTGGTTTTGTAGATGAGCATCAGGGTTTTGGATCTGATGTAGGCAGCTACAGGGAGCCAGTGAAGTGAATGCAGCAGTAAGGTGACATGAGAGAACTTGGGTAAATTGAAAACCAGATGAACTGTTGCATTTTGAATAAGTTGCAGGGGTCTGATTGAACGCATCGAAGGCCAGCCAGAGGAGCATTGCAGTAGTCTGGTTTTGCTACAACAAAAGACTGGATAAGCACCTGCGTGGGTGATTTTTTTTGGATTATCTGATGAATCCATCGGTCATGTAAACAACAAGTTATGAATTCTTAGAATAGATAATTTTAGATAATTGTAAGGTATCAGATTAAGAAATGCATTAAAATGAGCTGGATTTTCATTCAGTAATCTGATTTTTAAGCGCATAAAAGCTATATATATATATTACTATAATTTCATTTGGAATACAGAAATGACAAAAAAACATTCATTATACGTTATATAAAAACTAATGAATTATTTCATCATAGATTTAGCAAAATATAGCATTAAATAATATATAGTCTAAAATTATTATTTAGTATATTATATTTATATTATATTATTATTATATTGTACTCCAATTTCAACTCATACTCCAAAGTCAATATGATATAACAACTTAATAGGGCAATGTAACTTTTGTAAACAAAGGATAGCAATGATTCTGTTTTCCTTCTTCTCTCAAACTTAAGCCAACAAATAAATATAAACTGAATATAAAACAATATCCACTTTTCTAATTAAATGTGACACAATAATAATAATAATTCTAGATTTTGTGTCCATGTTAAAGAAAGCGGGCAAGAATGCACTCTTGACATCAGACTATTCAAAATACAACATGTCCACTGACTGAGAAAGAAGAACAGTAACATGTTTTTCCCTGTTAGCCATTCTAAATGCAAATTTTATTTTAATTTTTAAATCAAAAGTTTATTTCATATTTAAGATTGCCTCAAACAGACACACATTTTCAAGTCTACCTTACCATGATACTGAGTCAAGACCAAGTCCAATTTTAGTTGCATTTTGCAAGGCCAACTCATTATTTGGTAGCTTTGCTTTATCTGGTTGCTTGTTTCTCACACGGGATCTGGCAACCCTTGAATTTAATACAGCATCAGTGAAATGGCTACCAAATACCTTTGGGGAGACTGAAATGCAGTATATGCTTGAGGAAATTGAAAATTCAATTTTAAAAATCGCATCTTTCTGTGAGATTATTGCTTGGTTGCAAAGTAGAAATCTGATTATTACCTAAACCATGCAAATCTTTCCCAAAATGTAATGTAAACTTTTTATTAAGTGGGCAGAACAGTGGCTTGGTGGGTAGCACCGCTGCCTCACAGTTAGAAGGTTCTGGGTTCAATCCCAGGGTGGAGCGGCCTTGGTTCTTTTTATGTGGAGTCTGAATGTCCTCCCCGTGTCTGTGTGGGTTTACTCTGGGTACTCTAGTTTCCTCTCACAGTCTAAAGACATGCTTGTTAGGTTAATTTGTGTCTCTAAAGTGGCCCTTAGTGAGTGACTGTGTGTGTGTGTGTATGTGCCCTACGATAGATTGGAGCCCCGCCTAGGGTTGTTCCTGCCCTTGTTTAGAGTTGCCTCTCCAACACATTCCTCTGATCTACTGTACTGCTGGACTACATTTGTCCACCACGCTAATGTTAACTGCTGTGAGTAAGCACATGTTCAAGAAAGTCAGCAAAACAGTAATATTTTCTATTGTTTTTTTTTCCCTAAATATTTATGACTAAACAAAATGAAAGTATGGGTTATACTTATTGATAGCATGGAAAGTGATGAGTGAACAGAGGCAAGTAGAGGCAAAACGTTGTTTTGAATACAGTTTGCATTTCTTATGCCCCAAAGGGGATATGATTTATTGAATGAATTTGCATCCTGGGTTATAGCAGAAGCAAAAGTGTTTCAGACAGCAGGTTGGGGTATTAAAATAACCCTAATACAGCACATGGATTCATCATAGTAGAAAAAATATGTTCAAATTAGAGATTAAAATGAGATTGCCTATGTATGTTAGTTTCAGTAGAATCACTTGACCCTCATTTTAAGTGGACATCAGCCGTGAACCTCAAACAATCAGGAAGAGGAAATAGAGAAGGATTCGCTATTTCAGTGGAACTGATGGACTCGAGCTTGACGTCTGGTAATCTGCAGCACATCAATGCAGTGGAAATAAAGCAGAGTCGAGTTCAGTGGAGCTTAAATTGTCCTAAAGGCAGCTGTACCATGAATGATGAGCATGATTGTGAAAGAAAAAGTGGATAAAACCGAAAGTTACATTTGACCTTAGAGGCAGCAAGAAACTATGATGCCAGTGGGAACGGATTAGAGAGGATGTTTAATATTTACACTACATTTAATATGCAATGTGTAGTGAAATATACATATTTTGTCTAGTAAACTTTGTCACTCTAAAAAAGAAAGAGTTTATATAAGCTATGACATTTAGCTAATTTAGTATACAGAGATCTCCACTAAATTCCTCTGTATACGTTGCTGTTTTGTTTTGGATTGTTATTTTTACATACATTCTTAATGCAAATAAGTCACCATGGGTCCTAAAATGCCAAATTAATAAAAAAAGAAAAAAGAAAGAGTGAAAACCATGGTAACGCTGAACATATTTATAATAAATTATACCCCTTGTATTTCATCTACGGTAATGATTGTTTTTTTAAGTATACAATACAACTTCATTAATGCATATAATGTCTTTTCGATGCAAATTTTTTGAGCACCTGGATCAGATTAAATACATTTACATTGTTCTTTTGTCGGAAAAATGATCTCAGCACTCGGCACTCAGTATGCCTTATGGAACAAATTTTATGACTTGTACTGAGGTGCCACTGTGATACAAATGTATACTGCATAAATCCATTATCTTCTGTTTAATCCACATTGGGTTGGAGGTCAGCTGGTGTCCACCTAGCAACTCTGGGCGCAAGGGCAGAAACAACCCTAGAGGGGGCGCCAATCAATCGTAGGACACATATACACACACACACACACACACACACAGCCACAAACAGAGTCACACACTAAGGGCCACTTTAGAGACAACAATTAACCTAACATGCATTTTTGTGGACTGTAGGAGGAAATCGGAGAACCCAGAGTAAACCCATGCAGTCACGGGGAGGACATGCAGACTCCACACAAAAAGGACCCAGGCCGTTCCACCCCACGACTGAACCCGGGACCTTCCTGCTCTAAGACAGCTAAGGTCCGTAAGTTGTGCTACATTTCTATGAGAATAAATATATTGGTAATAATTAAGATTTTTAAGCAATTTACCATTAATCTGACCTGACATTTTAATCAATACATAACATATAATCATCTAATCAAAAGTAATTATGTGTAGCTGTGTACTTCTTTTTGGGGGAAACATTCATTTGGGACTGTGGTAGCCTAGCGGTTAAGATACTGGACTCTGACCAGAAGGTCCATTGTTCAAATCCCACCTCCGCCAAGCTGCCACAGTTGGGATCTTGAGCAAGATCCTTAACCCACAACTGCTTGGATTGTAAGACTTTATCAGTTGTAAGTCACTCTGGATAAGGGCGTCTGCTAAATACTACAAACATAAATATATAATATATAAATTTAAACAGCTCTTTCCAGAGGTACAATTGAATTTTAGTCAGTAAACAAGCGTATAATATGGTTCCACTGTTTTCCACTTGCTGCTCCCGTGGCTTGAAGGCAAGAGTGAGCAGCTGGAAACAGTAGTACCTGAGTATTCAACTTGGCTTGTAACATGTAAGTCTGATGGTGTTATGGGGCCCTGTGGTGGACTGGCATCCCATCCAGCACTTTTGCTTTCACACACTGAAATCCTCTCTGGACCCTCTTAAAAGTCTGTCCAGGATAAGCAGGGCCATTTTCTTTATCTTATCTTATCTTTGTCTATTTTAACCTTTTCATTTTATTCTCTGGTTTTACAATTGGCTTAATCTTTGAATATCTGCCTGTAAGGCTGCATCAATTTTCGAGTCATCATTTTGTAGCAGATGGCACTATTTGGCTTCTCTCAACACAGTAGTGACACATTTGTATGAAATATTCAGTTTCTTGGCAAACTGACACAAGGGCCGACCTTCATTTCTCAAAGAAAGGCTTCATTTCTATCAATAGGTAGCCAAGTCCCAAGAACAGAAGCTTAGAAACTTGCACTCCAGCAACCCATCAAAGGACATTTTACCTGATTTAGTGAACAGAATAATGGAATTTAGATGTGGTAACACAATTCTGGTTTTTCTAACAGTCAGCTTGTATTAATACTACTGGACCACTGAAATTGCTGTTTTAATATTTTCAATATTTCTGCATAAATATGATATGTAACATCATCAGATTTTCACAAAACCTAAAACGACAAACGTGAGAAAAATATGATATATTTAATCATTCATATATTTATAATCTAATATTACACAACACAAACAAAGGTTTGTGGACACCCCAAGCAGTTACATCCAAAACATGGGTATTAGTATTTAGATGGTCCCTTACCTTTGCTGCCGCAAAAGCGTTTGTTATTCCAAATATGCTTTCCACTAGATTTTTTATATGATTGAGTGTTCGGCTCACTTTTGGCACTCCAGTGCATTTTTAAGGTGTCTGAGGTCAAATTCCAATTAGCTGGCTCCTCTAATTCCACTGTTTGTCTTTAGAGCATCCAAAAATCTCTGCTTCCTATTAAGAATGTGTTAAAAGTGAGTGTTGCTGAACCAGTGGAGCTCACTAATTATACGGTGTCCACAAACTTTTGTCTACAAAGTGTGTCTGTGCGTGGCAAACATGTGAGGCTCTAAAAGTTTAAAGTTTCAATAAAAGGGTCACAGACTTTCAAACACCTTTGTAAATAAATCAATTTAACCATTTAAGCAGTACTAGTAATTCCCAGTATGAGTAACACAGGAGATACAATGTCCTTAAGCAACATATAATAACTAAAGCACCAGACAAACCTGTAGCTGATGGGAATTCAGTGAAAAGTTCCTGTTTCTTTCCTTTTTTTTCTTTTTTAATAATCACAGTTACTGCCTCTGTGGTTCTGGGACTTGTCAGACCCAAATACTTCAAACACCAAGACAACTCCCACAAGTGTGTGTAGATTGACAGTGTTTATAATTAAAAATAGAGCAAGCTTAGTCACAGACGTCACCTGCATCTATATTACTGTATGGAGCTTTAATTACTGAGCCTTTTTTCAGTAAAATGCCATATTAAGCAATAGGAATATGAATATGCATCAGGAAAATAAAATGTATTTTCTATATTTGGTTGTAGTCCATGTGGAAATTGACTTGCTCTCACTCTTGCTCGTGATGGCAGTGTCACACTGACTTGGGTTACTTTTACATCACGTTTTCCATAGAGTACAATTAAGTGCAGTTTTGAGCCAATCTGATTAACATTTTCTTTAATGGCCAAGGTCTTAAAATTGTTATATACTCATAGTACCCTTTAGGGCCACCAACCTGGATCCAATATGTGATATTGCTGGGCATGGAGCAGTACAGATTCTGTTTGTTATCCTGTGGCACATGTCACAGATGTTGCAACTGGGCCTGTAGATCCTGCACACTTCTAGGTTGCTGAAGTTGACGTTCCAGCTGGTCCCATAAATGCTGATTAGCAATTAAATCTGGCAACCAGGCAAGCCAAGGAATTGTTACAATCTGGTGGAGACATTGTGGGGAAACCCTTGCTGTGTGTGGATGTGAGCATATCCTGTTGTAGTGCTATTTGGAAGCCCTGCCATAAGAGCTGACACATGTGGCTGCAGAATGTCCTGCACATATTTCAGATTTGTTAGTGCCCCTGATATCGCTATGGGTGATTTGATGTCATATGCAGTATCTATGCAGAGCATGGCACCAGTAGTGTAAATGCATAACAATGGCAGAACTGAAGCGGTTACCATGAAGCCTCCATACTCCCAACTGTCATTGGACCTCAACCAGAATCTGGATTAGTCGTTGTGGTCGATATGGTTCTGGACTATAGCAGTCCAGGTTTCTCATTCAGGACACTACTGCAAACAAGGTCAGCAAATCAACATGTGTATCTGGATGTGGGTGTAAATTATAAGGATATATATATATATATATATATATATATGTTGCTTGTTCTGCCCAGCTCATCACCTCAACAGATTCACAAGAGACGGGATGGGAGTTAAAAAAAAGTCCATTATGCACTCAAAATATAACTACCTTACCAGCTCTCATTTAGACTAGATACTTGGTTGATGTGATTAGATACTGGTCTGTGCAAGCTGTGTAAAAAAGCTGTGACTTTCCTGTTATTATTTGTAACAAGATGTTAATCATGTTTGTAAGTGTGTGTGGCTGCCCTATTGTAGGTAGTACTCATTAGTTTGTCCAGACACTACCTGTATATTCTCTTTAACCTATAACTACATGAACTGGTTCATATTCACTCACTGTTCAGTGTATTATCTTTCTAACTCGATTTTTTGCTTCCGTCAAAATCAGTCGCTCATCAGTCACATGTTTTAAGCTGTAACTTTGCCACATTTAGGTATCATTTGGACATTGTTTTCCTTTAAAAATGCCCGTTATATTTGCATTACAGTAGCCTAAAAAGACTATATGACTATGGTAATGTGAAGTCAACGCCCATGTCTGTCCGCATAGTTTCATCGACCGTAATGCGGACCTTTAATGGTGCATCCTAGAGATATGTTATCGTTTTTCTTTTTCCTTATGTGTTTGCCTTACTTTGTATTCAGCTAGATAAGAACTCTAAAGAATTAAACCCTGTTGTATTGCCTCACCCAGAGTAGGATTGGTTCCCCATTTGAGCCTGGGCCTTTCAAGGTTCCTTTCTTATTAGTCTCATAGAGAGTTTAATCGACACAGTTGCCTCTGGCTGTTTATTTGAGTCCCGGAATTGACGTCTTGTAAAGCTGCTGTAAGCCAGCATTTCTTGTTAAATTCTAATGTATATATGATAGTCGTTTTTCAACTCAGACTTGAATGTTGGTGTTACGGACATTACAGATTTGATTTCTTCAGTAAATACAGATACAAAAAATACATTGTTTTCCACACAGTCCTATTGAGATGCAAATACTTAAAAATGCAAATGTTCTGTTCTTTCACACCACACACACTACAAGGTCACCTGAGGAGATAGATTTTTAGGATATTTTAAGAGCAATCTGAAATTAGAAGGACGTTCCTTGGATAGACCAGTGCAGTCAAAAGGTTTTCTTCTTTTCTCTATTGTGTTGTTGTAAGGTCAAAAACATACAACAGTGTTTTAGGGCCACTAAAAATGGTTGGATTTATAGAATACACTTGTGTATTTCGATTACACAGGCAAAGCATTTTTAAAAAGCTGAAATTTATTAACTTGCTTTTTTCATTATTATACGTACTGCAAGTAATGATCCAACGTTTCAGCGTTTTGATTATTCTCAAAACACTACAACATTATTCTCACAATTTTACGTTTTTTTTATTATTATTATTAATATTATTAATATTATTATATTATATATTATAATATATATAATATAGATTTATTATTATTAGTTATTGAGTTTATACTCTCATTCCAACCAGTTTTTTGTAGTAGCCCTAAAAGGCCATTATATTAACATGAGCACAGAACTATGTCATATTTAAGTTGGATTCCAGCAGCGGCAGTGTTAACTTTGTTAAAAGCAAAGAGTTTCATTTGGTCAGGATTTGTTTAAGACTGCTGTGTGTTGTCTCTGGTGATGCTAGTTGGTTGTTATGGTGTCCCAGGCTGTTCCTAGGGTGTTGCTATGGTTTTGCATGTGGATGCTATTATGTTTATATTTTGTTGCTATGGTTTCCCACATGGTTTCTACAGTGTTACTTTTTATTGTTGATTACTACATTATCTGAGATTATTGCTAAGGTGTTTGCTGTGGTAGCCCATGTGGTTGGTGAGGTGGTACTAATGTATTTGTATCATTGTTATATGAGAAGGTTGCCCAAACCTCTGCAACCTATTTATTCCTACGGGGAGGAAATATATAAAATATGTGCAGCTATGCAGAAACCATATACCTGATCAAGAAGCTGCATACAATCAGACTGAATAAACTGGAATATTGGTTTAAAATGTCCCAACAACTGCTGTATAAGTAACATGGGTGAAAATCCTGCAGAAAAATTAAATAAGAAAAAGATTATAATGCATTGTTTTGTAATCAGACTAAGGAGCAGTGCATTAAAATGAAGCAGGACTACCATAAGCAAGGTCAAGGGCCAGGATCAAGATAGTAGAATGATGGTGATGAGGAGACCCAGAGTAAAGGAAGTGAAGATCAGAGGAGGCTTACATAGAGGAAGTGCAGCTGGCCGCAATTAAGCAGTCGATGATGATGATGTTACTTCCGAAGTGCTCCTGGTGCGCAGCATCCTAACACCCACAACACAAGTCTAGTCCAATCATTCTGAATGCATGTCTGAAAAGTCCATAAGCCTGGATATCAAACTAATTAAACGGTGATTTAACCGATACCGGTCACCTTTCAGAGTGATTGCAGATTTGTGGAAACAGTGCTTTCTGAGCATTTTTGAGAAATTATTTACTTCCCTCCAATATTGATTTATAAAAAAATGAAGGCTTTGATGTTGTTTACTCCTGCAAATACATGTTCAAGTAATCAGTGACTTTTAAGAGATAATATCATAAAACAAATGAGATTGCAACTCTATGTTTCTGCAAAACCCGAGTGCTTCTGTGTTTACTTTTACAGAAACTAATTCACTTGCATATTGTTACTGAGCCAAAGAGATGAGGAAGGTTTCACACAATGGCCTTAAATAAAAGACAAACCACAACTTTCTTGTGTTTATTGTTTTATTTAATATTTTATAATTTTTTTTTTTTTTTTTTTTACAATTGATTAATATTTTTACATGACTTTCTTTTTTCTCAATTTTGGATATGATTTTTCTCACAGTTTGGAATAATAACAATTTAGGTTAACCAAGTTAATATATAATTATTTTGTTATATTTAGCATTCCTATTGCCTATGCAAACTGCAACATAATATTTTCACATGAAGAGTTCAATTTTGCGGATAAATACCATATTTGGGTTAAGTCTGCATCCAGCTTCTTTGTATTTTGATCGAAAAAAAAAAATACTTCCCAGGTTGTTCTGTTGTAATTTACACCCAATGAATCATTATTTCAAACCTACATGGAAATCTGTAACAGATTTATGTATACAAGGTGAAGCATTAGTTTAAATGTATATGTTTCCTTCGAAACCATTTAGAATGCAGGGCAATAGAGGATATCTCGTGATAAGTTGAAAGTACAACCCCAGGGAACTTCTTAAATTAATGTTTTAAATGTTATATCAAATACCTGTGTCTAAATTAAAAATAATTTACCAAAAATATTGTATTGTCAAATATTGTAGATAAAACACACCAGATACATAAGTAAACTTCCATTAACGTTTTTTTTTTTTAAACTATTATAGATTTAGACCAGAAAATAATTAGCTCCTAAATCCTTTTTTAGTTATCAAATACAATGTTTTAGGAATTACATAGACTACCTCAACATCCACCTCAACATCCACCAGTTGCCACTGGATTCTGTAATCAGCTAGTTGTAATGAGAAAAAGATGTCGGTAGTAAAGAAAGCAGCTCTTTTTAAAAATACTGTGCCAATCATAGTCTGGAACTACTCCAGAAAAAATCCAATTCTATAGTAATCTACACTGCAGTGCTTAATTTGTAAACCATCAGCTAAGGAAACACCACTCGGTGAGAGCTCTCTAGACACACGAGCACCCAGTGTGCTGATCAACTAATTATTCCAGTTACCGTCAATGAAAACAAGTGGTTTTGGTGTTTGGTAAGGACGTTTCATGTAGATAAGTACCATTTAATTTAATTTTAATTTTAAATGCAGAAGTGCTGGATATATAAGGTACCAGGATCCACCTTAAATTATGCATTGCATTTGTATTATTTTGCACATCCATTTATTGTTATCTTTACAAAATTAACTCAAGGAACCACTGAAGCTGGAATTAAAATTTAGTGATCATGTATGTCTGTTATGTATGTCATATATGATTCGATGCATTATTTTCCATAAATCAGCATTGAATTGCGTTAATTAAAATAAACTAAAAATAAGGACCTCCAGAGTTCTGCTTTGGCTATGCGACTAGCTGATTCATAAAAATTACCAGTCGTGCCCCTACCAGCTTCAGGAGAACACTGACAATGGTTTGTATTGTAGGTTTGCATAGAGAAAACCACAGCTTTCCAAAAAGGACAATGCTGCCCTTCATGTGGCACATGGACAATCCAGAAGGCTATTGGAGGAAACATTTAGATGGATGAGACTGATGCAGTACTTTTTGGGTTAAATTACAAGGTTCGTTTCCAAAGAAGGAAAACACTGCACAGGACTGTATCCTATATGTGAATTACGGTGAGTGTATTTTTCATGTTTTTTAATGTTTTAATGTTTTGCTGCATCTAGGCCAGGAGCGTCTGCCATCACTGATGGAACAATGAATTCAGAATTACACAGTGGCAGCTTTTAAGGAGGGGAAGCTCACTGTCAGCTTATTTCATAAATTTTGTTACTTTATTAACACGTAAATTCTGCTCTGCGTTCCTTTTCAAGAAACTGGTCCTGTGACCCAAGGTCTTTTCCAGGGACCTGGCCAGTGTCCCATTGTGTTGCAGGTGTAAGACATATATTTTGTAATTTAATGTTATGTAATATAATATTAACAATCAGCTTTTCTCCTTTTTAAACAAGAGAAAATACTTCATACACATGTAGATGTAGCTCCAAGTATTAACAATATTGTGTATGGGTTAAAATAGCTGCCAATCAAAACATGATTCAGCCTTTCTACTGACCTTTCAGTAATCATGCAGAAGCTCATTGCCCAGACCAGCCCACAGCTCCATTCATACTAGAGACGATGAGTGTCCGGGACGGGACAAAACCGTGGCATTTTTTTCAATAACAGTCAGTTTGAGGCAATGAAAAAAATGTTTCATGCATATGCATGCATTGACCATAGACCATAGACAAGAAAACAAGTTCTTGATATCTATGGCACTGACGTCACGGGGATGTATGACAAGTTAACAAAACCAAGTCGGTCGATTTGTGATAAGCAGCCTATTCTGAACTTGTCTTTCGAGATGGATGTGTTCATAGTTCATTTGCAATCAATGAAATGTTAACACAACTGGCATTTAAGAGGAAGCTGAGCTTCCCCTGTAGTCTTAGAGAAATCGTGGATGTATTTACACATGCAAATTCGAATCTGCCCATGAACGGTTTCGGAATGGTCAAGTCGAAGTCCTTACTTTAAAAAAGTGGACCGTGGTAGCCTAGCGGTTAAGGTACTGGACTCTGGTCCAGGGTTCAAATCCCACCTCTGCCAAGCTTCCACAGTTGGGTCCTTGAGCAAGTCCCTTAACCCACAATTGCTTGGATTGTAAGACTGTACCAATTGTAAGTCGCTCTGGATAAGGGCGTCTGCTAAAAAAAATGCTGTAAATGTAAAAATGTAAATGTAATCCAGTACAAATATGGTGGAACATAATGGCTAAACTTAGTCAAAGCTGACGTGTATGAAAGTACAAGTTATCATAAACATTTAGTTGCAGTTATTGCTGACAAGAGCATCACACTGGATACTGCAAGGTTCACTTAATGTTTCCACTCACAGATACAGTATGTAATATTGAATACTTCAATTAATAAACAACCAAGTATAGTATTTTTGTAACCTTTGTTTAATTTTGTAATCTAATGTTAGAACTTGAGATCAATTTTGATGATGTATTAAAATATGATGGGATGGTGGGATAAAAACACTGCTTTCAAAGGTCAAAGTTAGGATTACGATTAGTTGTAACATCATTTAAGTAATATTATATCAAGTTCTCACAATGATATAAAGAAAAATGTGTGTGTGTGTGTGTTTGTGTGTGCTTGCGCTTGGGTATGTGTTACCCTGGGCTTAATGTGACCTACATTCAGTGGGACAGGAAGATAACTTGCCTTAAAATATGGCTGAATCACTGAACAGACCTGCAGGCCCGGCGTTTATGGATTTGCGCAAATAACTTTTCTCTGTACATTCCGCCAGGAAAGAGAAACCAATGACGCACTTAAAGTCTTTCATATCTCATACTTTTTTTAATACAACAGCTAAAAGGTGGTTGAAATGGTCTGAGGCTTATGTTTCTTTGGAAAACTGGAAAATAAATACAGTTGAAGAAATATTTAACATTGGTCCAATAGAATCCAATTATCCAGATTATATGGGCATGTTAGTTAATTTTTACATGAACATGTAAGAAATACAGTTATTAAATAATAAATAAACGTAGCTTCTGTTTGAAATGCAGGCATAACACTATATTACATGCAACTGGTTTCAAGAACAGGCATTTTATGAAACAAATCCAAAATTTGGGACAGTATGAAAAAACAAAGACAACAAATAGCAAAAACAAAAAACACAGTGTTTCTTACATTTGCTTTTGCTTGCATTTCATTGCAGACAGCATGATACCCAATATAGTTAAAAAATGTTTATTTAACTTTGGTATCAGCATTAGAGGCCATTTTAGTCAAATATATTACATAAAAACTATACTGTATATATATATATATATATATATATATATTCAGGTCAGGTCAGTATAACATAATCAGTTAACTTAATGCATGTCACTGGGAGCACCCGGCGTAAACCCATGCAGACACAGAGATGGAAGGAATTCTCATTCTTTCAGTTCCTAAAATAAAAAAGTCACAGCAGGGAGAAAAGTTTTCTCATACTTGGCTCCCCAGCTATTGAATAAACTTTCCACTTTAGTTAGAGATTCAAACACTCTGAAAATTTTCAAGTCTAGGCCAAAAACCTTGTTATTTACTCGTTTGGTTAAATTTAGATCGGGACGCATGGCTCAGGTTGGCTCTTGCCTCTTGTGTTACCTGCTGGTTCTTCCCCTTTTAGCTATGCTAGTATAGGTAATGCTGCCGGAGTTCCATGCTGCACATGGCTTTAGTGACTGTTAATAGACTCTGTGCCCCTAAATAATAAGTACATTTTCTCTTTTCTCTCCAAGCTGATATTTCGATACCACTTCCAGCATATCCCACCTCAGCATCACTTTACTGGTCTTCATCAACAGAAACCAGTCCCAGTCCATCATTTAGTTATTAGGAGACGATGTGCCTGCAATAACTTACGGCTGAGGACTCATTTTTGATTAATTAAAAAAAAAAGTTATTTATTTGGGATTTTAAGACTAATTTTATTATTGATTTCAATTATAGTAGTTACTTAATTTTACTATTAGTACCATGTAATTATTCAATTAACATCTAGGCCACCGATGGAAGATGGGTCCATTTTGAATTGGTCCTCCTTTCCTTCTTTATTCAGGGACCTTTTCCTTGCCACTGTTGCCCTAGGCTTGCTCAATTTGGGATTGGCCTTTTAAGATAATATAATATTGTAAAGTTGCTTTGAGACAATCCACTATTCTAAAAAGCGCTATATAAATAAATTTGACTTTGACTGATGCAGACGGTTCCCCACCCTGGGGTTGAATTCAGGATCTTCTTTCTTTTGATGCAGCGTTGCTACTATGCTGCCATAAAAAACACTAAATAATGATGTAAACTCAAACAAGTGATCACACTTGTTTATCATAAAGTACAAATGCAATATCCATGAAAAGGGTCTTTGAGGAGCAAAGATGTCTAGAGGATCTCCAGTTTGTCAACAAATGTATGAAAAGATAATTGAAATGTTCATAAAAAATGTTCCTCAAAAACTGGTTTGCTTATTTCTTTTTAAACTGATGTCCTGTGATATCTCATTCCTCAGACGTCACTGCATCAAGAACCACCATGAGTGGTAGTTGTATCATCAACAGATGCTTGTAACCACATGGGTGAGGGATTACTGTGAGAAACCTCAGTCAAACACTACAATGTGGAATTCCATTCACAAATGCCACTTTAGTATTTATACATCTATGTGATAGAAATAGACGTTATGTTACCCATGTTCAAAAGTGGCTCCGAGCAGACATTGGAAACGTCACACAGCGTGTTGTTGTCAGAACATTCAGTATGCCAAATGATTTAAGAAAGAACTGGGCACTGTGTTTAATTGACTGATGGTATTACTGCAGGTGGTGCCTTTTTGTCTTTATATCTGGGAAGATTCAGTCCAAAAACTCATGTGTCATATGCGAAGTTTGAAATGAATCCCATATAACACAGAATCACAGTATATGGCAAAATATAAACCGCTCACAAATATTGTGAAATCATGAAAAATAAAAGCTAAAATAATGAAATATCCTCTCATTTATGTGAGCAGTTGTATAACTGTGGTGCCCATAAATGCTTGATTGGGTTTGATTCAAGTTATTTTCTAAGGATATTCCATAACAATAAAAGCTCTTGGATCTTCTTCAGTATTTAGCTAGTTCTTGAAAAGTTTTGTCCCTTTGAAATAGAAATCAAATTCAAATTCAAAGATTCAAATAAGTCTTTCCACTAGCGTTCCTGGAATTTTGGCCGCAACAGTAATATGTAACACTTTAATCTTGCTTTTGCTTGGTCAGGGTTCCAGGATTGGGTATGGGTGGCTGCCAAAGGAAGATCCGTGCCTTGCCGCCCCACTCTGACACAGCCAGTCATGTCTGCACGTGACACCCGACTCCTATACTCAAACCTTTATGGTTTGGACTGGCATATTAGTCAACCGTGCCACTCAAGTACCACCAATGAGTAATAGTGACCAATTAATCTATATAATCCATAACATCCATGACATCCCAGATGAAAAGACCCTGCTGTTAAAATCTCCAGGTGTAGAGGCTAAGGCAGAGGGTAAGTGTATAATAAATTAAGTGTGGGCGCTTTAGCATTCCAGCTTAATTTATTTCATTCTATTGAGTGACTTAAGACGTTAGTAATTCAGTGCGTCGCGATTAATTAAAGTCGATTAGATAAGCAGATGGTCGATTTGTTGGTAGAGACTGTGGGAGTTTATCATTAAGCATTGTGATGCTTAATCAGTAATTATGAGGGACCTGCTGAAGCACAGGAAGGTTTAGTGAGGGCAGGATAAGTTTCTAAATAAAATTTGTAGATTTGAGTGTGTTGTTGTAACGTTTCTGTGAGCAGAGTCAACTAACAAACAGTATGTTCATAGTGCGTGCGGCCAAGTTAATTATTCTGCTGCATTTTCTATTTGCTGCTTTGGTGAGCATTTTCTCTTCGCAGTGTGTGTGTGTGTGTGTGTGTGTGTGTGTGTGTGTGCATGGTTTTGACTCTGCTTTTCCCTACAGATTTGAAAATTGCCTTACAAGCACCAGGGACTATTATAAAAAAACTTTGTTTGAGATTTGCTTTTCACCATTCAAGGTTAACATTGTGCAAGTGCATGTACAAATACGTTGCATGCAGATGGCTTTATTAAAGCCTATAAGTGATGTTTTAATCCAGTTACGGTGCTGCTGTGATATGATTTTATTGCTGCCCCAGAGCCACCAGTGATGCAACATTATTCTACCTAGAACCTTCTCCTCAGACACTTAGTTACTTCTTATACAGTCCCACTTACTGCTGAAGCAATGAGGTTGCAATATCAACGGAGCAGATCCAAACCTGAATTTGAACTACTGATTAAGGTCAGGATCGATTGGCATTTGGTATGTTCCTCCTTTTTCTGTAATGACACTGTGCACTCAAGTTGGCATAGACCTCACACGTTTGTGCAAAGTCTGTTCATCCGGGGTCATTTCACAACATTTCTAAGAACGTTTTGTGACGTTATGGAACATGTGCGGGTGGATGCCTCACAATTACACCCATGTGGAGTTTGCATGTCCTCCATTTGTTACTCTAGGTACTCCAGCTTCTTTCCTACTCCATACTGTATACGTCTTTTTAACCTTTTTCTATAGCAACCTTGTGTGTGTCACTGAAATGCCCATTGATGCTGATAGCGATATTAATTAAACCAAATGTTTTTTTTTTTTTTCAAAAACCCTGTTGCAAATAGCCATTGACACTGGTGTGACAGCAAATAAACAAACAAGCTAAATGAATGCTTGCCGTTTTCTGTATTCAAGTACCCCCACAAATGTTCGGTCCAGTGACTGTGGAGGAAATTTCATGACAGCCTGCATTCCATGATCTTTTTTTTCTTCATCAAGTAGGCATTGTAGAATTTTGAAGTGTGTTTTGGGTTATTATTCTGCTTGAGAATTAGTACTTTCCTAAAATATCAAACAAAAACAGCATCAGTACAAGCCATGCTACTGTTTGTGTATTGAGAATCCAGAAATGCCTGCACTATAATTTTACAAATGAATGTTGCTGATATAACAGCACAATGATGAGAAGGGGTGTCCACAAACTTTTGTCTGTAGAGTCAATAAACACACTCATACATACATGCTAGTGGGACACAAACAGGGGCACAAACACACAACATGCCACAAACACTAATACTTGAAAACAGACGCTTGGCACACGCACAGAGTAGATACCATCTGTCATTAACTATAGAATAAAAGATATAATGTTGGAATAAAGCCAGCTGTTTATGGAGAAATTCCATGTAGTACTGTGTTGCAAAATAAATTGCCAGTGGAAAGATACTTTATAAGGGCTCTGAGATAAAGCCACAAGATACGAGAAGGATTTAAAATAATTTCAGAAGATCAGAAGACCATCAGTCAGATCTGGATTGAAATGCCAAGTGCAGCCATATTCTTGTTGAAGTCTGCTAAACAGTACAAACACAACTCTAAACACACAGCTTTAAGCATTACAATGTATGTATGACCTTGAGTGGCCAAGTCAGAGTCCTGACCTAAATACATTTGAAATCTGTGAATGGCCTTGAAGTTTGCAGAAAATTTCCATTCGACCAACAGTTTGACTGAGGTCGAACAATTTTGCAAAGAAACATTAAATATTCAAACTGATATCAGTAAGTAAAGTAAATTACTCAAACTGAATGACTTTTAACTTTTTCAGAACTGTTGCCCATTTCTAGTTTCTTAAATGTTGTGAGAGAAATTGTGTAAACAAAGCTGGTTAAAGATATTTTTATTGGGTATAAGTTTAGATTGTAATATATGGTATACCAGGTTGACTTAGAGAACTGTAACTATGATCCACTCATTTTTGTTGTTCTTTTGTCGTATTTAACTTTGTTTCCTATTAACTTCTTTTACTGTTGCGTAAGGCAGCTGCTGTGTTTTTACGTGTCTACACACCCTAGAGTATCTGTAGGTAAAATCTTGCATAATTATATTTTAGTGTATCTCAGAAACCCAAACAGCGCCAAAGTCATGCTTGTACTGTCAGAGCAGGGCGCAATCTCAGAGGAGCTTCTGGAGGTTGATGCAATTTGACATTTTCTCCTGCAACAGCTTCTATCTTTTAATCATAGATTTCTGAAATATGCACGCTGATGGAAAAGTGCAAGATTGTGATTGAGGTCAGTAGCTCGGAATGAGTAACTCTGCAGTTCTGAGCTGAGTGAAGCAAGTTAAAGTATTACTGGAAGACATGGAAATGGACGTGGACATGCAATTATGATGCAGAGACTGGATAAGATCTGTTAGAGTCAGATTTGTCATATATCAGATGTGCAGATCCCGTTCAATGTTTTTAATTTGTTTCTGTCGTTCTACGTTTTGTCTTTTAGTCTGTCTTGGTCTGTACAAGGACAGATACATTCTTGCTGTGCACAGGATCAAGTTAGTACCCTAGATGAATAAGTGCAAGGAGGAGAGACAGAGAGACAACAAGAGAAAGGCAGCGACCTCAGAATAGACATCAACAGCCATGATTCTTTCTTGTCTGAGTCTCGCAGTTGCCTCGCGGTGACTCTTTTAATCCACAACCCTTTGCTCTGCTCTATCTAGGTCAGAAATGTAGCTGTTTTTTCGCCTTTGCTCCGTCTGACTCATGATACACACCAAGATCCTTTGCAAGTGTTAGTCCTTTTCTCATCCAGGAACCCTTTAATTTAGCATGTTCCTTTCTGAGATAATTGCTAAATAACATCTGTAACAAGCAAATATACACACAGTTACAAAATATTGTGACCAGCCTATGTTCAGAAGGGTTAGGTACCTGGCACAACTGTTCTGAAGATTAATATGCAACTTAACACACCAACCCAACTATTTTCTCATCTTTAATAATCTATCTTTAAAAAGAAGTGAGATAAATGCAGGAATATTAAACACACCTTAATAAAATGCATTTTAAAAATATGTAAGCAGATTTAAAATGTAAATACCACAATGCTCTAGGTGTTTGTAAATAACATAATAAAATAATATTACATAATAATAAATGAGAGTACATCAGAGTTATTGTAGTGTAAGAAAAAGGTGGACTTTCAACATACCACTTTAAATGCTTTCTGTTTTAGGGTGCAATGTCTTTCTATAACACAGGCCAGTCTAATATTTATAATATACTCATAGACAAACAGACATAGAAATGACAGACATTGACAAACAAAAATGCGCTCATACAGAAATGTTGGGGTGCTGCAAAACTCAGCATGCAGCTACTGTACGTGATTCCCCTCTTCTCTATAAAAATCCTCTCGTTCCGTCTCAACTTTTGGATAGTGTACCTCTTGATGGCTAGATATGCATCGACGATGAACTAGAAAACATTTTTTGAAGCTAAAAGGGTTTGAAGGGGAAGCATCATTAGACTGAGAGAAGCAGGTCGGTTCTTTTAACTAATTCCAGGACATTGTCCAACCTAGCTCTTGGGATGAGTTTGGAACAGTGGTTCTGTGAGAGTACACGTACACACACACACACACACACACACACACACACAACCAAGGCAAGCTACCAGTACAGAGATTTGATCCACCTGCAAAACACAAGCTACCAACCAGACCATCTAGACAACACCCCTGTTTCTGCCCAGATCATTTTTAGATAACTAGCAGAAACAAAATGTATTGTCATTGGCGCTCATCACTTGACCTGCTATTGAAAGCCATCCACTATCACAGACGTTTGCAGTTGACCATTGTCTGTTAAAACGCCTTGGGATGCCATGCCAGCATTTTTAGCAAATGTAAGAAAATGTGTTCAGTATGAGGGCTCTTACATTCTGTCTTTTGCAAATCATGAGTAAGTTGACTGCCCATAATGATTTGGGCATTGTTTGTTATTCAGGTCTACTAACTTACTTATGTTTACTTACTATCTGATATAATAAATGTCAGACCTTGAGATTGGATAATCACCGTCATTTATGATTAATTCTGTGAGAAGTCATAGATAGGGAGCGTGTTTTTGATCAGTATAAAACAAACATCCCTTTTCACTGTTGCGCTACAAATTTTTCTTTTTATGTACTTAATAAACTATTTACAAGCTCTTAACAAACATGTTGGCACATTTATGGAAAGGTCTTACAGGCCAAGGTGCAGCAATGAGATAATAAGTTCTTAATGGGGCCTTAGGCAATTAAAATTGTTTATCTAAAAAAAAAAAAACAATAAATACCTGCTGTTCTGTGATGTTGTAGAAGATCCAGACTGCATGCAGTAGGCATGGCACAAGGATGAATGATGCCACCAGTGGAGTCTCACTCACATTTTATTTCTATGATTATGTTTAAACATGCAACACACATAAGCAGCATTGAAAAGTACTACCAGTGGTGGATATACCTGACCCTTAGATATCTACCGATACCCTAAAACTGACAAGCTTATAGTACATACATACATAAGACTAACAAAATATTCTTGATAGACCTAAACACATGAGAAAACACATAAAATTATGAAGACAGCAGCAGCCTATCAAGCATAAACAGTCACATACAAGTCTTGCAATGGCTAATGAGAGTCCAGTAGTGTTTGTCATCACGCTTATTCTTCACTGTGAGGTTGCTGGTCACCACAGATTGATAATATAATGGTAATCATGTTTATTTGACAAGATAAAGTTATGCTTATTTCTGACACACACACAGGAATTTCTGATGTACATCATCTCCACAGACTTTAGCTTAAAGACGTTATGTAAGCAGGTTGTAGCATTTTTGGACTTGGAAAAGTGGGAAACTTATTAGCTACATAACTTATTTTTACACAGCATTGGAGAAGGCAGTTTCTTTGGCACACGGTGCATTTTTCTTAGTTTTTTAGATTATACGTTAGATTTATTAGTTTTAGTTTTTAGTTTTTTATTTTTATACGGGGAGGGGTAAATAGCTTTATGATTACGCACCTCTAATGTCAAGGTAGATAGCTGGTCTGGACATAGGCATGCAGTAATACTGGCTTGGTCTTCTGGGAGCGCTAGAGGTTTTATGTAACTAGGCTTTATGAAAACCCCAGAGAAGAATCCTATTAAAAGTAAGTGTTCATAAGAATGAAGGAGAAAATGTATTGGTGCTACTCCAAGAGGGGATTTGATATTGGGGTTGCTGGGTTACTGGACTTGCACACTACATCACTGATCAGCACATGAGTGTTTCTGTAACAAACTCAAAAAGAAAGGAACAGAGACAGCAACAGGGAACTACAATGGCTTACATGAACTAAGGCTAAGATGAATCAGGATCTACTGAATGAAACATATTCAAATTAAATCTTTTACAGGCAGTATCTCATATAAAGAAACCACACTGATACTGGCTCTTATCCACATTAAATAAATCATCAGACAGTGAGAGCCTGTTAGAAAAAAAGTCTAGTTAAAATGCTAATAGTGTTACCATATGCCAAAAACCAATGTAACTGTACTGTAGTTCACAAGCATTACACAGGTTTGCGCTATAACCCTGTGCTGTCCTCTCTGGTCAGGGGTGACAAAGCAGAGCGGCTTGAAAATTGATCAAAAGCGAACCCAGCAGAATTTGTTTGAAGTCTGTATTTGTACTCAGTTGTTCCTGGTCTTTGTTCATTGAAATAAGTTCAGATATTGCCACATTGACAGTGTTGGTTGTCACTTATTTGATTTAATCCTTTATCAGACAGTTTTATCTAGCATAACTTACAATTTATACAAAAGGTACATTACAAACAATTCTGGGTTAAAGGCCTCGTTTATAGGCCCAACAGTGGCTGTTTGGTAATGCTGGGCCTTAAATTATGAACCGTCTGGTCTATGGTCCAGTACCTAAACTGCTGCACCACCAACAAGTGTTATGCTTGTTGTGTTGTGGTTGTGCTTGACATAGAATTTGAATGCTGTGTGTTGGCGTTTCCTTCTGATCTCACTCTAGAGTGGTGTTGTTCTTGTTTCTGACCTCATTGAGTCCACATTTCCTTTTTTTTATAGTTGAAAGGGCTCCCTGTGCACACCTTTGAAAGTATGAACAGCATGATGATTTACTGAGACTCACCTCACTGTAAGAAACTGTCTGTAAGAAATTGTGCTAAAGTTCAGGCAGTGCAATCTGGATTTAAAAAAAAAGTTTGCAGTCTGAATAAAAACGTGGGCAACTTGCATATGAACTGTTCACTACACTTGGCTTTGATTGCAATACATAGCGACATAAAATAATGTCTTATTCTAAATTTATTTTTAGACTTAAACACTGTATCAGTCCCATCTCAAAAGAGTTTTTTGTCCCACTCATGTACACCTGAGTCATCTTTTGTGTCATTTTGAAAAACGCTCATGTTGACCAGGTGACTTTTTGTTCCCATATTGTGACACATAAAATGTGGTTTCTTGGCATTACCTCGAACATCAAACTATAAATAAGCGGCAATAGTCATCTGGAGGGGCAATTTGGTATACCAGCTTCAGCTTTAAAAGCATAATTTGTTTAATGTCCTGAACACCCTAATAGTTCCATGCAAAATATACCTAGACTGTTGGGTTATTCAGCACGTGGTGTCATAGGCCTTGGGTAGGTGCTGGGAACTGTTAAAGTAAATCCAGTTTCTGCAAGTCATTTGACGCATCTCTATTAAAGTCTTATGCAAAGGTTTGTCCTAGTTTCTGAATGAAAAGACGCGAACGTAACTTATGAGGAAGACTTATTTTACTGCATACATTATAAAACATATGGGACAAAATTATATATCCACTCTAAAAATGAACCACAAGTTCACCAGTTGAATGCAGTATCTTTTAAAAGCTTAGGAGCCAGAGTGTCTCCCTGTGTAGCTCCTGGGCTCAGAGCCATCAAACCACGGAGTGATGATTCATCTTAATCAGAACCAGTAGGCTGCTTGTAGGATGGTGGCTCTCCAGAGACAACTCGAGTCATTGAGCCATTGCTTTATTGCTCTTTCTTAAGCCTACAAACTGCAGAGTAACATCAATTGCGTAACACATCATCTAAACAGATCTTGACAAGAGCAGACTACAAGCGTTATGGCCCCAAACAATGTGTGTAGCCTTAATGGAGTCGTATTGGTCGAAAGCAAGCAGAGTTCACTGCTATGCTTTTATCAGTCCTTTTCATAGATGCACATTTAACTAGTAAAAGTTAACAGCAATTAACCAGCAAACCATGACGTGTGATCACATGCCAGACTTAAAATCCCAGGATAGTTTATTAAAAAAAAATACATGAGCTCATGTGTGAAAATATGTTAATACAGTACTTGATGGAAAAAAAATACGCTGATACTTGCAGGGCAAACATTTATCACAACAATGTGAAATTACAAAAACTAATTTTTTGAATGAAAAAAATATCAACTACTGAAAACATGTGAATTGTTTATGCCTGGAATGGAAATGGGTTAACTTTACTTAAATATTTTAATAAATTAAAATATATTCAAAAATATTATAAACAAGGAAAACAAAAAATACATAGAGTTATTTAGGGGTTATGGTTTGTGACAGTCAACTCTCAATAACTCTAAAATATGATCTTGCAAATATTCAGCTTATTGCTATTATTCATTATTTTAATTAATTCCCCGAGTTTCCATATATAGTTTAACAGTAAACTATATATTTATTTATTTATTTATAGTGGAACCTCGATTATCGTTTGCCCTAGTTATCATACAATTTGGCTATCATCCATTTATCCTTCATTCGCCCTGTTTTCGTTGGCGTGCCTCATTGACTCACCAATAATTGCGAGTAAACAAATAATCCACCCACACGTCACTCAACTGTCAGATCAATATTGTGCTAAAGTAAAAATGACAGGATTACTGGACCCAGTTTATTTACTTTATTTACCCTTTCTATTTCTGCAGCTCCTAGCTTTGGTCCATAAGTTCATGTATGTAAGTTCATGAATGTCTACAAAAGCTATAAGAGCAAGTTTAGTATGGTTGTTGTAATAAATAACCTGAGTTTTGTTCATGCTGACTTTGTTTCTCACTGAGTAAGCGTTACCCTGCTCATGCATGCGAAATAAATACTTTATAAATATAATATTGTCTTTCCTGGTTTTTTGGTGCTTGTTTATTGAGTGCAAGTGCTAAATACAAATGAATAATGACTGTGTAAAAGTGTTTGTATTAATTTCTCATTGCTTCCTTTATGTAAAACTATAGCTGTTCTCAGTAAAGTGTATTTGTATTTGTTAATATTGTAAAGTGTTTGGAATGGAATAATAATCGATTTACATTATTTCTTATGGGAGATATGGCTTAAGTCATCAATTTCAGTTATCGCCAGGCACTTTCGAATGGATTAATGACAGAAACACTTCCATTAAACTATATTTGGGCAAATTCACAAGGTATTCATAATGTACTGAATAGCTCATATAATTGAATGAATAATATTAAACGTGAAAAACAAAAGCAATTATTTTTAACAACCACAGCTTTTCCTCACTTATTTTCACATTGCTCATCACTCATATTTAACTCCTCATTTAGCATGGGAAACGGTGAGACAGTATTGTACAACGTATCTCTTGTCTAAAGAAACAATCCAAATCTAAACTCTAAATTTAGGCTAATGTTAATGTTAGGTTAAAGTGTTTTTCAGATTCCCATCGTAAAGATTGTACGATGTAAAAAATAATGTACCATCCCCCTAGGTATTGTGCTACCTGGAAACTCTAACTAATTAATCAGAGTTTGGCATGTTGAAATGTCGAGCTCATTGCCCACATGTTATCTGGGTTATCTTGATTCTTGCTAGGACTTGCTGAAGTCATGTGGCGCCATGCGACGGCTTATCAGAGAGTTCCCTCTTTACATTAATGAAAACATGCTCTCCAGCAGTCGTGTCTTGGCTGTGTTGGAGCCCCTTTTTGTCCTTGACATGATATTGAAGCCTCAGTGGCAAAGGTGACAGCGATTGCACATCTTGGCTGCAGGCCATGTGGCCCTTGATTCAATTCTGGAACTGTTCAGCTTGATCATGAGCCGCTTATCTCTCCAGACACCTTGGCCTCTAGCTGAAGCCCACAGAGCAGATTTCCTGAAACGAGCACCATGTTAAACTGGTGATCAAAGGCTGTTGGATGGTATGGTATCGCAGAGGCAGCTGTAGCTCACAAGCTAGAGGCGTTTCAACTCAAAAAGGCCTAAACAAATCAATGATGTGTTGCTTTTGTTTCTTTCAAGTTGTGAGGGTAAACTGGAAACACTGCTGAAAGATGAATGTTACGGAATAATTTGTACTTTAAAGAAACAACGTTTGCAACTTCTCCCTGGCCTGAAGATACGATGCACCAACGGGGTGGAGAAGAATCCGTTGTTAAAGTACCGGGAAAATGTTTCCAACCTGAAACACTATACACCCCGCAGGTAACAAATTACCTCCTCATTCACTGTGGTATATAGCCTTTCAGAACGGCATGAAAGATATTTTCATATTCCTTCCAATCCAGCAGCTCCAGGCAATGTACACCGCTATGTGGCAGCTTCGGTGAGTGATGGTGCGCAGCAGGAACGTTCGTCTTTTGTTTTCAAGGGTCACAATCTTGCATTTTTCAACTTAAGTCCTTCAGACAATGCCAACACCCTGATTCTATCTGAAATTTGACTAATGATAATCAGCCAAAGACATTATCTCCGTCATTCCTGGTAATGGGACATGCTGCTCTCCAAATTAGCTTATGCACTGGCTAATGGGTGCCTTATTTTTTCTCAGATGCTAATTAAATGTGCCTGAGATGACTGAGGTCTCACACTTTACAGTGCAGCGAGCCAGAATATTTTATACTTAACATAAGTAATGGAGATGGGTTGCAGAAGATTGGTCCACTTTTAACGGTGAACAGTGGCGATGTGATTGGCTGTCCTATGCACCCACTGGCATAGCTAACATAGGGGTTTCCACAGGCAGAGTCGACAGGGTTACAATGCAAGCACAGAACACATAGATTCTGTAAAGCCAAAGTTGTTAGCGCCCTGTTACTGTCTTTGAGCGCATATCTACAAGTTAGTACAATAAGTTGAATGTCTCAAATAAAAAGTTTACACTGAGTGAACACGCTTCAAAAACTCCAGCAGCACTGATGCTTCTGATCCACTCGTATTAGTGCAACACATAAATCAGAGTAAAGGGGACTAACGTATGTACAACCCCAATTCCAATAAAGTTGGGACGTTGTGTAAAACATAAATTAAAAAAGAATACGATGATTTGCAAATCCTGTTCAAACCCAAATTCAATTGACTACACTACTAAGATAAGATATTCAATGTTTGGATAAACTTTATTGTTTTTTTGCAAATATCCACTCATTTTGGCGTCCCTGAAAAAGACGTTGCTTGGATGTTGCTCCAAAGCCTGTTTGTACATTTCAGCATTAATAGTGCCTTCACAGATGTGTAAGTTACCCATGCCATGGGCACTAACACTCCCCTATACCATCAGATATGCTGTCTTTTGAACTTTGCGCTGATAAAAATCTAGTCCTTTTCCTCTTTGGCCCGGAGGACACGGCGTATATGATTTCCAAAAACCATTTGAAATGTGGCCTCGTCAGACCACAGGACACTTTTCCAATTTGTGTCAGTCTATCTCAGATGAGCTCGGACCCACAGAAGCCGGCGGCATTTTTGGGTGTTGTTGATATATGGCTTTTGTTTTGCATGGTAGAGTTTTAACTTGCGCTTATAGATGGTGTGACGAACTGTGTTCACTGACAATGGTTTTCTGAAGTGTTCCTGGGCCCATGTGGTAATATCCGTTAGAGAATGATGTTGGCTTTTAATGCAGTACCACCGGATCGAAGGTGAACATTCAATGATGGTTTTTGGACTTGTCGCTTATTGCAGAGATTTCCCCAGACTTTCTAAATCATTTGATGATATTTTGGACTGTAGATGATAAAATCCCTAAATTCTTTGCAACTGCATGATGAGAAACCTTGTTCTTAAACTGCTGGATTATTTGCTCACACAGTTATCCACAAAGTGTTGAACATCACCCCATCCTCGATTTTGAATGACTGACCCTTTTAGGTATGCTACCCAAAGATGACACTCACCTGTTTACAATTAATCTTATCACTTATTACTGTGGAATGTTCCAAACACGGTTGTTTTTGAGTATTCTTCAATTTTTGGAATTTTTGTTGTCCCTGTCCCAAATGTTTTGGAATGTGGTGGATGCATCAAATTCCAAATAAGTTAATATTTGCAGAAAAAAAGTTTAGCAGTTTCAGCATTAAATATATTGTCTTTGTAGTGTCTTGTAGTGTAGTGTTTGTGTTTGAAAAGGGTTTTCAAATCATCATATTAACTAGAAAGTGCAGTTAGCACTAAAACGTAAATAAAGAATAAGCAGATATGAATTAAAAAATACAGAATGCCAAAGACTTTCACACAGTGCTGTATCATGCCTTAATGCATTATAGAACCCGAATCAAGGTCAGATTTGAGATTATGCATGGCATAGGCATATATAGAACAAATTCAATTATATATTTTATAGTTTTATAAATAATATATATTTCTTAGTTTTATATACATTATATAAACAATTTAACAGACAGTAATGCTAAAACATTATTCTATATAGAAAGGGAGGAGCTACAGTCAGTAGTGATAACCAGTCACACATTCTAAAATTAAAACACTTTTGAAAATAATAAAAAATAAAAAGTTATATTATATACATATATATATAAACTACATAGTTAGTACAAGTTGAATGTCTCTAATAAAGTTTACAGTGAGTGAGCACGCTTCAAAAACTGATGTTTTTGATCCACTCGTATTAGTGCAACACATAAATCAGAGTAAAGGGGACTAACGTATGTGCAACCCCATTCCAATAAAGTTGGGACGTTGTGTAAAACATAAATAAAAAAAGAATACGATGATCCTTGACCCAAATTCAATTGACTACACTACAAAGACAAGATATTCAATGTTAAAACTGATAAACTTTATTGTTTTTTGGCAAATATCCACTCATTTTGACGTCCCTGAAAAAGACGTTGCTCCAAAGCCTGTTCGTACATTTCAGCATTAATAGTGCCTTAGATAGATTATTAATGCCTAATAT
>JAUZST010007273.1:0-14286 GCA_034779995.1 Parotocinclus haroldoi | reverse complement strand
GTGGCTTCTTTTCTGTAGTAAATGGAAATGTTAGGCAAAGACCTGTAGGTGGCAGTAGAGGGCTGGGGAGAAACTCAAGAAAAACGAAGAAATACCACATACTGTAACAGATTAAAATTTAAGATTAAATTTTAAGATTTTAATAAGAAATTAAAGAAATTAAAGATTAAAATTTTGGGAGCAAATAAGCGAATAACATTACATGTATATAATAGGATTCGATTCGGAACTTTAGGATTTGGTCAGAATAAACAAAACAGTCATCAAATGCTTACAATCACACCCTGGTTCTCGGTCTTCTTTTTTAGGTGGCATACCACATTGGTGAATTATCGCAAGAATAACAAATGTTAGCGACATACTTGGTAGACACACATTTAGTATGGTAGCAACAATTTGGGACACAGCCACAGACTGTAACCGTGTCTCATATTTATAGACTTCTCTCAACACAGCAGCAAATGCCAACATCTATCGGTGGACTTTAGCTACCTTAAAACTCAAAAAGCAGAGGCTTTAGAAGTTTGCATAAACCGAGCTTAAGATCAAGATCAAAGTCCAGGACTTCAAGAAGAAAAAAAAAAGATTGTACATGAAAAATGTGCTATTCTAACATAACAGCTCTTGAGCTTTTAGTCAAACCTCAAGCAGTGGTTTCTAAGAAAAGCCTGCCATGAGAATGATAGTTATTTTTTTGACATAATAACAGACTGTCAGGCAGATGTTCAGGTGGCTGATAATGTTTATTTCAGGTGTGTGGAGATTTTTCTCTGTTAAAAGCTTTGCGCTTCTGCTGGCATTATACTAATGTTCACGAGGGTGCTCATTAAATAAAACCTAATTATGTGTTTGTGTCGACTCACAGCATGCATCACGGTTAAAAGATATATTCAGAATAAAAATAGAGAACTTTCCCTTTAATTTGGCTGATGGTGGATTATGGTCAAACCTACACCTGCTGAAGAAAGTAAGAATTAGAATTTAACCTCTTTAAAGCCATGAACCCAGCGATGGGTCTGATTTTATATCTCAATTTTTCTAGAGCTTGTATTATAAAAGGATTATTCAAATCGTTAAAGAAATATTATTAGGATGTTAAGTATTAATGGATGCAAAGATAAAGGGATTCTGGGCAGATGCTTTTATATACACACACACGTGTAGAATATAGAAATATTAGATTAATCTTTCTCATCGGACTGTTCTTACACGTTCCCTTTTATGATCACAATAGGTTTTGTGAAACTGCACGTTATGCAATCTGAACAAACACTATATTATGTACTGTACTTAGTAATGGCGTATGTAATACTTTAGTGTACAGGAATGGACTGAATAGCCAAGATTCTCATTTCTCATACGCTGATTTATTTAATATCTACACTGGCCGATATGTACTTTTTTTTTACTTTTTAAGATGAGCAGAACCTCATATCTTTGTGAATATAAGTGATTTGCTCAGCAACTACTAATGCAGCAGCTATTTCAGAGCAGTGCAGGGAACTGAGAAGTATAGTTTCTCTGCTGTGCGATAAGTGCGTCGTCAAATATCAGTTTGAAATATCAGCCAAATCTAAGCATCGACTTATTGTTTACAAAAGCAGCATCATCCCTCATAGATGCCTATACATACCTCCATGATTTCAGGTGTAATTTGTTTATTATATGTTTACCGCATATGACATGAAGACATGAAGATCGATCCGGTGATTAAAAACAAGAACCATACTCACCTTCCTACATCAGTGCCATCTAAGGCCGTCAGTCCAGCGCTGATGTTCAGGGAAACTGCGTCTAAGCAACGTATTGCATGTGCTTACCGAGTGTTTTCCGTTTGCAGATCTGTGCAGTGTGTCTGGAGGAGTTCAAACAGAAGGATGAACTGGGAATATGTCCATGCAAGCACGCCTTTCACCGAAAGTAAGTTCAAGTAGTCTTAAAGCTCCAGTTTTTATAAAGTCCAGCAGAACACATCATAAGCTTTTTTTTTGGCAGGTACTCTCTGCTACTAAGATAATGAACACAAAATTCAAAAAGTTTCAATGGTTAGCGCTAAAAAGTTAAAAAGCCTCAACCAATGCACGTGTTTAGTGAAACCAATTTTCCTGGAATGTGTACTTTTGTAGAGTGGCTCGGTGGGTAGCACCGCTGCCTCATAGCAAGAAGGTCCCGGGTTCAATCCCAGAGTGGGGTGACCTGGGTCCTTTCTGTGTGGAGTCTACATGTCCTCCCCGTGTCTGCGTGGGTTTACTTTGGGTACTCCAGTTACCTCCCATAGTCCAAAACAGTTATATGTGTGTTAGGTTAATTGGTGACTTGAAAAAGTGGCCCTTAGTGTGTGACTGTGTGTATGTGGATTGGAAGCTGTTGTTCCTGCCCTTGTGCCCAGAGTTGCCAGGTGGGCACCAGCTGACCTGTGACCCCATGTGGATTAAGCAGAAGGTGATGGGATGGACTTTTGTACACTGATATATTAAAATCTTGATGCAAGATACTAATCTATTGCTCAATATTGCTTTTCTTACAAGAATTGTGTATTGAGAATAGGCAGTTATTTATTTGTACATTAGTATAAAGAAATGAACAAACCAACATAAATACAATTTTAGTCAAACTCCACTCCCTGACTAACTCTTCAGAGAAAATAGATTGGATTGTACATAACTGGATAGCAGGACCCTGTATTCTGATATTTCTGATTTCTGTCACAGGCCACTATTATTGCATCACACTACGTAACCTAACATCAGTTAGATGATGTCACGTAGAAATCGGACAACTGCAAAAAAAATCTGATTTTGTCAGTAAATTCCCATTTCGCAACATAATCTCCCAGTAATCAACCCGTTTACATGCACTTGGGTAATCAGATAACGTAAAAGCTTTGAGTTTACATGACTTAACTGATGCAGTTCTTCATTTTCTCGAGCATACGCTGCATTTCAGAGTCACCACAAAATGTTTGTTAGCCATTTCCATGCATGGAACTTCGTGCCACGTTTAATTCCTGGCCTGCCTGATCCCCCAAGTAAAATAAGCCAGGGGTCAATGGAAAATAAATCCCCCCCAAAAAACAGATCTCTTAGAATAAGCAGACCTGGCAACCATGAAAGCTTACACTAGTGTGCACGTGCAGAGAAAGAAAAAGGCTGATATCTGATATCATGGAATAAATGCGTTGATGCATAAGCGATGAACGATCGATAAGTCGTTTGTTGCTGTCCTATAATGTATTTAATGTCAGTGCAAATCTTTAGCGTAGGCCTGATGTAGGGAGGATTCCGTACTTTTCATTTATGGCTAACGTGCCTTTTCAAAGAAATCAGTCAAAGAGGCACAAGGACAATTCATGCCTTGGCAGCCAGCATGATCGGTCGTGTCCATGTGTGGGTGTGCATAAAAGGGACTGGAAATAAGCGTGACACTCGACATCAACAAGAGCTTCTGCTCAAGCCCATCTGTGGGTCTGTGGAGCAGCTCTCTAGTTCAGCGGTGCAAATGGCAGCTCTTGAATCTTACTGACCCTGTCTTGTGTGTAAACAGACCCAGCGGAACAGATCCATGCAGTGGGCGTGGGACCGGTTGTATGAGCAAACATACACACATTAAAAACCTGCTTCTGAGCATACCTAACACATACTGCATACAAATGCAACTGAGAAAACATTCCCAAAATATTGTTTGTACCCTTCACCATGGGATCCACTGAACAAAGTCAATAAATCAGCAATGGGGAGTATGCGCAGATGCCTGCCTGCCACAGACACGTTTCAACACAATGCCTTTTTATAAGTAACACAACAGTGTGGTAAGGCTCGATTTCACAGTTGTGTTTAACATTGATAACAGGAGATATTTCATATAGTTTGTTTTGGGGATTGCTGGACCAAAGTTCTTGCCATTTGGTTCCGCAGTAGTATTTAACTCCTCTGCAGGCATCGGTCATTGGAATCTATCTCCAGGAGATCTCTTAATTTTTTGCTTCCTTTGCCAAGCTATCTGCTTTTTCATTTCCAGCTATACCACGATGACCGCGAATCCAGCAATGGGCAATGGAGACGCCTTGGGTGTAAAGTTCTCTCTCCAATTTAAGCAGTTCTTGGATAATTGGGTGATCTGTTTTCATGGATTCCAGGGCTTCCATGCAGGATTTTGAGTCGGAGCAAATGACGTAACTTTTTTGTGACTGATAATTACGTGTCTAATGGAAACTGAAAGGACTTTGATTGGTCCTGGGGCTCGTTAACTACGCAATTATTTTGGCATATTGTTTGTTGTGGCCCAGCTATGTAACCAGTCTGCAGTTGCTGTAATATTAGTTTTCTGATTTGCTATACGTTGGACTAGTGTTCGGTTTGGTGTTACACTCTTTGAACTGAGACAGATTAGACCCAGAATTAAAATGCCTTTATTCAAAGCCACAAATAATACAAACTGATCCTTTCTGCAGGCTTAAAAAGAAATACAATCTACCATGTTCGGTTCTATACATTTGCGCTGCTTAGTTTTGGTCAATCAACACTGAACTAAAACCAGGCTGAGCTTAGTGAGACCGAAAAATGGTGTCACTGCAATATCACTGGGAGAAAAGACAACATTTAAGGCAGCATGACTGTGGACCTCTAAAGGGTTAAAACAACTATGTAGTTGGCACAAAAGATGAAAAGGTGCCACGTTCACAAATCCTTATAAAAGGCATACAAAAGTTACTGGAGCTATTGATAAAAAAGTGTTTATTGAACGCTTATTTGTTATTATCTTTTTTTAAAGGTTATACAGGTATGCACGTTAACGTCCACGTTACGTTCTGTGACACAGGACATTGATCAAATTGTGAATGGAATGTCACTATAAAGGGTCTTTTCACAAAAAATTGTGAAACTGTACAATGCGAACGATACAAAAATTCATAACAGATCCCGAAAGTAGTTGAACGCCACTATCTACACAACATCGCTTAATACCATAGCATCTACGTATTGTAGTAAATGAAGTAACGCTTTTCTACACCTTTGTGTGGCGGAACTCCGTAACACTTAAAAAGATGGTATGAAGACTTGATTATATGTTATAGAGAATTTACAGGTGGTGGGAATAAAACAAAGGAGTACTACGTACAATAGAACAGGTCTAACAATAGGACTTACAAACACCATTTACGGTGTCTAAAGACAAACACAATCTCTGACAAACACAAGTATTTTCACAAACAAAAGTCCCTAAACACATCGACCGAGCACATGATTGGTATGGTAGTGAGCTGTCCGGTGAACGACTGACTTCCGCTCTTTGACCCTTAACCCATAATTCTTTGTACTATAAGCTGTTCATGACTGTCCATGAGTTGCTACAGGGTCAGATTCCCTTAGTCATTCATCATCTTGAGAAAGACGGGAGAGCAGCCAAACAAGACAAGCCATAAAAAGCATCGTCAGTCTTCTTTCTCTCACTCTTTTTCTTCCGTTCCTCATTGTCAGGTGCCTCATCAAATGGCTGGAGGTGAGGAAGGTGTGCCCGCTGTGCAACATGCCCGTCCTGCAGCTGGCGCAACAGCAGGGAACTTCCGAGACGACGACCCTCACACAGCAGCCCCTGCCTGGGGTGGAGAACCTGGTGTAGCCCTGTCTTCCTCATCTTCATCCTCCTCTCCCTTCTACCTCCACCCTCGCTCACTCTATTGTACAGGTACAAAACACAAACCCACACAGGACGGAGGACATGCTCGCGTGGTCTCGTGGATTTGCAACGGATTCTCAACCTCTGACTCCTGCCCAGCGCCATCGCGTTATTGTTTTGTATGATTTTTTTATTATTATTATTCGCTAGGCAATGAAGAATAATTTCGATTTTTCCACACCAAAGCACTTTTCTGGGAACACCAGCGCAAGATGCGATAGAACTACAAAATAACAAACAAAGAAGAACACATCCGAAGTTTTTTTTTCTTTTTTTTTCTTTGTTTCCCCTTAACAAGCACTTTACATGGACTCAATCTTAACTGCTTTGTACATATTTTGTATTTCATTTAACTGTATTATGGATTTAGTTTTTTTTTTTTTTTTTTGTATAATGTGTAACGTAAGCAAAGTTACAAATTAATATGGTGTTTCAAATGGACGACAGTTCTGCACAAAATGGGAAAAGAAACCCATTGAGCAGAGCTTCCGGTTTGAAACAGAGCACTACATTGGGTGTTAAAGCCATTTTCTAGTTTAGTGCACTTGGTAGGCAGTAGGGAGCCGTATTGATTTTGGAAATCGCGTTTAACAGCATGACACAAAAGCACTACTGAGAGAAATGATGCTTCTGTCCTATACTGTTGGGTTTTACAGGAGGATTTGTAGTACTTAATGGTTGTGTGTGAATGGGGTCTGTATCAGTGCGAAAGAGATTCAAAAAACTGCGTAAAGTCATTGTGTCCCGTTGGATTCAGTCAATCTGAGCTAGAGATGCACAATAATGGCTCAATACATCAACCTTTGTATCTAATTAAGCAGTATTGTGCGGCTCTAGCGTTTGAATTCCACTGACAGTTATAGATATTAATATTAAACTGTTCTATTTTAGAGTTTTAGAGGTTAAACAATGATAGAGATATTAATGTTTATCCAGGAAAACGGACATGAGGATCACGATTGAAATATTAAACCGGGTGGCCATGCTTCAAGAATAAGAAAAAAAAAACGACTGAGCCGGAAAAATGGTTGGAAGCCACGTTGTTTTTATGCGGCTGTTTAAATACTGGTTACATTTAGTATCTAAATGCACCCCGCGTCTAACGTGAGCCAATGCTGCAAACCAGTTTCACTGCTCTGAGGTCACCTCCTGGCTCTTCTGGCCCAGCAGCTGAGCCCAGCGTTTCCCAGACTGTTGGACAAGTCTCGTTTCCGACCTATCGACCCAGTTTCTATGGATTTCTGAGCAATGTGGTGTAAACATGACCGGCTAGACGCCACGGCTGTCACATAGGGAACGTCCGGAATTAAATTGGCTGACTCGATTAGAAAAGGTTCTGGTTTGCTTGCTTCATTTCCATATAATTGTTATTACATTATGCATTGCAGCATCTAGAGCATGAGTTCGTTTGAGCTCTGCAGTGCAATTTACTTATTATTTAGAGAGGGTGCTGCCCTTAAACCCCCCTCCCCCCTCCCCATTAGGGGTGCAACGATGTACCGCAATGCAAAAATGTCACAATATGCATCGTAGAGACTGGCGATGTCTCTACGTGCGTTCTGTTTATTACGCCGTTTAACGCAACTGCATTTTATGAACAGTGCTGAGAGGGCAGTGCATGTCATGCTCATTTTTTTTTTATTGCAGCAAAAAAAAAAAAAGAAAAGCACACATTATTTGTAATTGTTCTTCAGTAATTAAGGAATGGTTATTCAATGTATGGTGAAGCTGCAATAGAGCATTTTGTTTACAATTTTTAAAGATTGAAAAGTTCAGCTTTCAAAAGCAAGAACGGTTTATTGTTTTACACCGTTTAGATTTCTGTGAACCGAAGCGTGAGAGGTTACATCGTAATACCCCAAGTATTTCATTTCAAAATGTGGCTTCGTTTCATGTAATAACCGAACACTTAACCTCAGCCAGTAAAGTTCTCGCCCATCTTGGAGTAATAACCATCTAAAGAACTGCACAGAAATCCTGAGTTTCGATTTTGCAGCTTATATATAAATATATATATATAGCGTATATTCCAGAAACGTTGCACCCACGGGACTGTGAAGCTCATTTCCCACACTGCACTGCTCTGCAAGCTCTGCATCTTCATCAGCAGGTTGCACCACTGCACATTGTCCCAGAGATGGTCTGGTGATTTCCCCTGGCTGGTGCCAGCCTCTGTCTATTGTTCATGGTGACAAACAAAAGTGCTGTATGGGGCGTTTTCAGGAGGACAGGAGTATTATATAGGGCCGTATGACTTTTGCATGATGATCATGTTCATCCAGTCTGGAACCACTGAAGATTGTCTCTCTGTGTACACTAAGTACCATTATGAGCTAACGTTTGTGTCCGATATTCAAGATCCACCATGAATGTCACTGCTCATGAGCATCGTTAGAGCACGTTCTTTAAAGAACCCTCTGAGCTGTTAACACATTGAAACTGCTACAGAGAGCTCAATCCAAATCTCTGAACGGTTACGGTCAGGTGCAGGGCCAGCACTCATACCCATTTAACGCTACATTAATGGTTAATTTAACTAGGGCACTAGGAAATGTAAGAGAAGCTTACAAAGAGATTAGGAGCGAGTCAGGATCTGAGTTCAGCCTTACTCAAGAGCTGTGCATCCTTAACCTGCCTTTTACACTAGAGAGTAGGTCATTAAGTTGTACAAAACCGTGCACAAGAAATAAGAAAAATTGACTTTCGTATTTGAATTGAACTAGGTTTTTATTCATTTTCATACTCGCTTCATGCAAGTCAGGGTCTCCTTGATTGCCAGTGAACAGCATGTCTACAGCTCTAACACACTGTCGATTTTAAAGCAATGTGATGCAAGAGTTACTAAAAGGACTAGTGCAGAGCTCAAAACGTACCAGAAATTAAGCATTCTATAGGAAGAGTCTAACTTTTTACTAAGAGCAACAGCCAGTGGAAGCTCTCTGACATAGATAGATGGGCGGGTTACAGGATCATCCAACAAAATAACCACAGATTTAAAGAAACACCACACACCGCCACAAAGCCTGAAAAATGGTGTGAATGGAATGAATGGTGTAAGGAATTAAAAACGATTGAGCAACAAAAAAGCAATATGGTCTGACCAGATTCCGGATTTAGGGACCCACATTGTCTGCCCCAAACTGTTAAGTGCAGCAGGTGACCCATAATGGTATGGCAAGCCGATAACTGCTTTGCTTGGCTTTGTATGAAGTTATTAACTTTTAGGCATCACTAACACTGTAATAAAGCACCATCATAGTTCACCTCATACGTCTCTCAAAGAACTGGAACATGTTCCTCTTATAGAATGGTGCGATATTACAGTGGAAACGACGTTTCCTAGAAGAACTGAATTTGTTTACTGGAAAATGGGGGCTTCAAACCATGTTATTTCCTTGATGTTAATAGTTCGTTTGTCTGCTCCCTAATGAGCGCTTGTTAATCGTTGACCATTTACATGTACAGCATATACCCTTTTTCAGAGCGACCTGCTATTAAATTATGAAGTACAAGTTTATGGGTCTTACTCAAGGACCCAACAATATCTAAACCTACATCGTTGTAGTGCAAAATCCACTTTATTTTACTTTATTTGGACTTAATCTAGAGAATACAGCGCTTAAAAATGACCACTCCAAACGTTCTTAAAGTCAACATATCTTTATGTATGGCAGCAATTCCATTCCAATATCTGACACAGACACACTTCATTCTACAGTTACTGATTAGGTGATCACCTGAGAACCAGAATCTTATTTAACGAGGAAAAAGTGCAAGATACATGAAAGCTGTGCCTGACATTTCACCGATTTCTGAACTTTGCCAAGACGTCTGGAAAGATTTCTGATTTAACTGGCAAGTTAGTTTGTACTGTTCTGTTAAATGAAAATAAACAGCATGCAGCACGTTGAGCCCAGAGTTGCCGGGTGGGCACCGGCTGGCCCATGACCCCGTGTGGATTAGGCAGAAGATAAAGAATGAATGGCAATGAACTTTTCTTTGTTTTATTCTTAGTATGATTAATCAAAGTAGGAAACAGTACATCATTGTTATTTTTACCAGTTGTCAGCCAGTAGCCCAGTGGAGAACCTGATCATTTTGCAGTGGTCTCAGTCTTTTCCGTAGTTTTATCTTGGGACACTATTTTAAATACTAAAATAGAAGGACCCTGTGACACCAGTAGTACCCAAAACCTGGAGAGAAAACTAGTGTGAATGTGATCCAAGCTTCCTTCTATCCATTATTATACTACACAGCTCACAAAAAGTATACACTATACTGCTGTGTATCTATACTCGACCCATTCACCATGTGTCCTAACAACAGGATCTGATAACAGATAAATATACTGCTCACAAAAATAATAAACAATCCCCTATTTTGGTGAGCAGGGTAGGTACCTTATCTGGAAGGTTGAACTTTATATTGAAAATAGTTTAAAGTTTTATATTTAGGCTGTGTTGCGAGTTCAGTTAAAGCCAAAGTGCCATTCATGTTGGCCTTTCTCTGAAAGTGTGTGGGTGACAAATGCGCCATGTCATCACATTACGATATGGAGCTCTGCTGAGGTTTACCTGAGCTATGGATAGCCAATAAGGGATAACGGAATATCAATTGTTGACAGTAATTCCAACTAACCATGTTGCGACAGCCAGTAAGACTAGAATAAAAGCACCGATACCTGCTGTCGGTACAGATGATGTGTACAATAATATATTAACAACGTGCTACCGTACAGCTCTAGCTCACGAGAGCATGAAAAACTCATTCTTTCAAACTCATCATCATCGTTAATTGCAATATTCCAGACTGTAGACGAAACCTCCATACTGTATAGATCTTTTCCCGTGTTGTTCGTGACGTAGTGGTTTTCTAGTGTCGGACTGAACCCTGTACGAAACCCCACCCCCCCCTCATTCCCTGTGTTCGGTCGGACTCGCACGCCAACCTGTGTAAGCCACTCAAACTCCACCCTCCACCCTCCCCCGAACACGTGTTTAACACTGATAATGTTTGTGAAGCTCACAGACGTGGCTGTAACTAAGAATTCTGCAGCAGAATATTTTTGGAGCCTATTTGCTTGTACAGTATTTGTAAGCTCTATTTTTGTATATTTAATTGAACTTTTGAAGAAAATAATAATAAAAAAAAAACGAACATGAAGAAAGCTGTTTGCTTTTTTGGGTTCATCCGATTTAAATAATGTTGCATGTGATTTGATTTGAAGTGCAAATAAAATGACCACAGTTTGAAGGTAGTAAAAGCAAACCCTCGCACTGTCTTTTTTGCCTGAACACACAGAGGCTCCGATCATGTTTTATCCTAAAAGTTCAGATACCGATCACATTGACTGGCTGTTAATTTGCCTCACAGTAAGAAGGTCTCGGGTTCAATCCCAGGCTGGAGCGGTCTGGGTCCTCCCCGTGTCTGCGTGGGTTTACTCCGGGTACTCGGGTTTCCTCCCACAGTCCAAAGACGTGTGTTAGTTTAATTGGTGTCTCTAAATTGGCAGTGACTTGTGTGTGTGTGTCTGTGACGACAGGTGATGTGACACGTGGGTAAAGTATTCCTTCGTCGCGTCTTCGTGGGTATGATCGGACCCCGCATCAAGCGGGGACTTGAACCGCGAGGAAAGAAGAAGAGTGGTACTGGCTAAAAAAAAACAAAAAAACAATACATTTATCTAATACAAAAACATGTTTTTACTGACTTTTTCTAAGAGAAAAAAAATACAAAATACCCGCAGACACAACTATTATTCCACCACTGAAAAAGTCAGGTCAGATAAACCGATTAATTCAGTTATTTTCCGGGCTATTTGCTTAGCCTTGTGACAGTCCCCCTCATACAGGGGACTTATTAAAATAGCCAGTTTAATAAAGCTTCTAATAGTTTGGGTGAACTTTTTAGTTTGGGCATTTCAGTCAATCCATTTGAAAAAGACAATTCCTTCGAATGTCATTCTGCAATATTTAAGTTAAGCCCTAGGGTTGAGCTACAATGATTTCATGTTGATATGTAAATATTAATCGGTTAAGAGCGGATAATGAAGTCAAAATGTTTTTATAAATGTCATTAAGCGAGTCCAAATATAGCGCTATCGGTAGTGACTGATTTGTGACTCAAGGTTTCCCTCTGCTGGGAAGGAGGTGCTACTACAAGCATGGTTGCGTGTACTGACTTGTGCTTTATGAGTCTATTACTTTATGCAAGACTTTGACATTTAAGTTAAAAACCTTATTAAGCTTTATTAATGTTGATCAACGTTTTAAAGTAATTACCGAAACACGTTTTAGTCCACAGGTGGAGACACACCACTGCATTTTAGACCTCATCCCTGGAATTCTGTGTAACATTATGTAAAAAAAAAAAACATGATGAAATGAAACATTTTTTTATTAAACATTTTACTATTTCAAGTTTATAACCACACACTGTGCGTTTTTAAATACTCCAAAGTAGCTCAAACTGTCACAAGTTAAACAAGTTAAAGTCAGATATTGTGAGAGGACAATTTATAAAATGGAATAAACACTTTTATTAAACATGCACACCCATAGATACAGTGCGATATACATAAGAACAACTACACACAAATTCTTACATATTTTTAATATATATATTCCCTGACCATTATTTGACTCTCCATCACACAGTAAATATGAGAACTAATCAAAGTTTTGTAGAACTGGCTCATGCCCGGTTTTACTCAGAAACCTCAGCAGATCTTCTGGTTTCAGTCCCATGCTGGCTGCGTTGGTCATCGGGTGGAAGTACACTCTTTCGTGGCCCCCGTTGGCCAAGTCACTGTCCAGGACTAACTTGACACTCTGGTCTTTGTCGCAGAAAAGCGCAAGGGCCGTTGCGCACCCCTGACCCACCTTAAGCTTCTCCATCATGATGGCCTCATCAGCAAAGCGCAGGTTCCCACTGCCCAAACCCAGCTGTTTAGCCAGATCGTTCAGGTTCACCTGCCGGTCATGACGCACTGACACTAGCCAAAGACCCTTCTTCTTCTTGTCCTTTAAGAAGAGGTTTTTCGTTACAGCGCCAGTCTGATTCTGCAAGTGCGGCATCATCTCCTCCACTGTGAAAACCTGGTGAGAAACATACACACACACACACACACACAAACACAACACACTTAGACACCTCAATATCCATCTTAGCATCCATCCAGCTGTTGTGCGCCCGCTAGAACTTAAACCTGGATCCATGTGGTGTTTAAACGCGCTGTATCACCCAGACATTCAGAACATGACCATAATCAATTTAACAAGTTAATATAATCCATATACTAAACTACACAAAATGCTCAGAGCACCGAATAAAATCCCTTGCTGAAAGCTCAAGCGCAAACCTAAAGGCCTAGTTTTTCTGACATTATTATTATAAAAACAGACAAGACCGTGTAACCAGTTAGGATACTGGAGTAAAATATGTTTTATTATCGTGCTGTAAAAATAGCGTTAAAAAAGGTTTTGAGAAAAGGTACGCGTTATATGTAAATACCTAGTGCGCCCCTCTTGTGGCCACAGGAGGAATTACAACACCACGATATTAATACAGCTCACAGAAATAAACCCGAAATCACACGCAGCATAACACGATAAATACAATATAGAAACATATTACACACATTTATATAATCATTTTATATAATCAACATTTACACACATCGCTCAATAAAAACAGACCGAGCAATTGCTTGTTTTATCGAAGTTCAGTGCAGGATCTGGATTACCTCCGGATGTTCCACCGTCACAAAGTCTATATTCAGATCTTTCAGGATAGTTTCTAATTCCGTTCGTAATTCTGCCATCACGTAAAGCAAAGTCTCGAATCTGCATAAAAAGGCTTTAAGTTTATGTGACTGTCTACGGAAGGTATGGCGCAGTGTGCGCATGCGCAAAGAGAAGTCAAAAACACGTGGCGGGTTCATAAAACAAGAAAAACCACTGTAGTACTGTATATTCAAATCTGAAGCCCTTTGTGAATAGTTTTATTAGCGAAACGGAGATATAGTTGAAGTAATATCTTGCTAAAACTAACAAGAAAGCACAAAAATAACACAAATTATGCAAATAAGTAGATATTTTTTACAATGTGAAATCTTTCCCATTAATCCTCTGGCTGTTTTTCAGTACACCTTTGTATTGTTCTGGCATAAAAAATAAAATACAATAATAAAAAAGAAAATCAGCATGACCTACTTTTAACAAGACTTTTATGGAAGCTGTTTTTGGTACCAAATCATGGTTACAATCACCTGCTCATGTCACCTGTTTGAAATCACATAATTATTGCGTTTTTTAGGTCATTACTAGCCCTAACTGTTTTTTTAGAATGTGTTGCAAGCTTGAAATGCTGGAATGGATATTTATTTATGAATGAAATTAGGTTTAAAGCATAAAGCATAAAATATCCTGGCAATCTGCAATAAAATAAAATAAAAAGGAAATCTCAGCAAGACCGTTAAATCAGTTTCATTTCATTTATTTTTCATTTCCAACATTTAGCAGATGCTCTTATGCAGAGCGACTTACAATTAATACAGTCTTACATTTTTAAGCAATTGTGGGTTAAGGGTCTTGCTCAAGGACCCAACTG